>JADBJO010000967.1:78083-85583 GCA_016801955.1 Conus betulinus | reverse complement strand
AGGCAGCTGAGGCGAGAGGCTTGGGGATGGGGGTGGACAGGTACAGTGAAGACACGGGTTATTCTGATCCACGGAGATTGCACAGGACAGGACACGTCGGCGTGCACCGTGCAACAGAAGCCACCGGTGCTTTTCCGTCTGCTCTGAGGGTTACCTCCTTCGTCCCTTCCAGTAACACACATTCACAATGACCATCACACCGCCACCCACCTATCCATCGTCGTTCTCTCCCCTCTCCCCCATCCCATCCCCCTGATCCCCCTGCCCACCCACTGAACTTGAACGTCGCTTCCATTCAGAACGAAGGAGGAAACATGGATTCGGTCATACGACCGAGAATTACTTTACCACCACCGCACCGCTACCATCACTACAAACAGAAACAACACACACACACGAAAGGTAAGTAACCCCCCCCCCCCCCCCCCCCCCCCCCGCCTCCCCATATGGATATATGAATCTATGAGCGAGTGTTTGCGTGAGAAGTAGGGGGGGGGGGGGTAACTTTTCAAATGAAATGATTTAACGGTTCTGCATTTTACATTTTGTTACGTAATGTCTTTTTTTCAACATCTGTTAGTCATATTTTTTGATAATTGCTCCACTGGGAATATGGTATACTTGCGCTCTCTGCGTTCTCTCTCTCTCTCTCTCTCTCTCTCTCTCTCTCTCTCTCTCTCTCTCTCTCTCTCTCTCTTTTCGCCATACTCTTTATCTTGCATTAAGTTTATGACTTCCCTTCACGATTAATGACAATGACTGTAATACGGCTAGAGTTTGCTTTTGGCATGTGTTCACAGAGCAATAAAACAAAAATACGCCATAGATATTTCGTTATCATCAAAGACACACACGGTGCTTCGAGCTAATAAAGGAAGAAGAAGCGCTGCACAGAAAACAGTAAACGAGTGCATCATCTGTCGCTGATACCTGTAACCACGTAAACGTTCGACAATAAACGCTCAGAATCTCCTGAAGAAGACACAGAAGAAAAAGTAGCTGTGTTAGGTGGCAAGGCCACACGAACCCTGGCAAACAAGAACCACTTCTAGCAGGATCCCACTGTCGAAAATAAAAAATCGCAGACATTCCTGGGAGGTTCGGCGGCAATACCCCCCCCCCCCCCCCCCCCTTTTTTTTTTTCCCCCGTAATAAATGGACGCAAATCTGAGCACCGAATGGTGGTGTGCCATGCACTTTTCCTTAAGTAAATAAATGAATGAATAAAAAAATAAATAAATAAACTTGTTTTCAAAATTGTTTATCTAACGCAAATGTGCAGGACCATTTTGTTCCTACGGCTTCCCTCGATCTCTTTCACGTTCTCAGCGTCTTCATGACACCCACCATCGGGGCTCAACATGTCATCTGACCTTCAACCAACCCGCTAGACTGCCTGCTCTCGCACACAGACGTTCACGCAAGATTCTGTGACGTCACTTCCGTCTGCTAGTATACTAAGATGCGATCAGCTCGACGACACGGATTCCGCTGCCACTTTGTTTTCCGTTCTCCCCTCGCTTTTTTTTTTCGTCGAATCCCCCACCACCATCGCCACCCCTCCCAACTCACCACCTCCGCACCATTTCGCAGATCAGAATTCTCATTTTAACATGTAAGCTCAAATCAGTGAATTGCTGATTCTCGTTTTAACATTAAGCTCAAATCAGTGAACTTCCTGATTGTCGTTTTAATATTAAGCTCTAATCAGTGAATTCGCTGATTCTCGTTTTAATATTCAGCTCAAATCAGTGAATTAGCTGAGAAGTGGAGTCCTGTTTACTTTTATCCCATGCCTCATCTTCCATACTCTCACACTGACATCTCTCCCATGTTGTTTATTCCGGCTCCCCTACTGCTCCCCCCCCCCCCCCCCCCCCCACCCCCCCCCCCCCCCCCCCCCCCCCCCCCACACACAGCCCCATCCAGTAGGTCCAACGTCGACAATCCACATGCTGACAGCAAGGGTACTCCACTCTCCCCTACGACAGCAAAGGCACTCCACAACTCTGACGACAGCAAAGGGTACTCCACTCTCCCCTACGACAGCAAAGGCACTCCTCTCTCCCCTACGACAGCAAAGGCACTCCACTCTCCCCTACGACAGCAAAGGCACTCCACTCTCCCCTACGACAGCAAAGGCACTCCTCTCTCCCCTACGCGCCGTTAATTTGCCAAGTATGAGAATGGTATCTCACCCCTGACTCTCTTCCCAAGACCGCTTTACGAGGTGTAGTTGGAGGGGGGGGGGGGGGGGGGGGGGCGAGACGGAAGAGGTCCTGGTTGGACAGCTTAGAGAAAAACTGGGTACATCAACTCTAGCATGTTGCTCATGGCTTTGTCTAGAGGTATGTGGGGATTCCTGGCTGCCCAACGACTATCAAGACCATAGAACAATGAACAATGACATCATCATCATCATCATCATCATCATCATCATCATCATCATCATCAGTAAGGCACAGACACATCAACCCATACAGTCGCATGAAAGGGGAAGACAAGCCCCATGCCCCAGTACACCGACGAATCCGTCAGAAGCACACTGACACCCCACCTCCCACTGTCCAGCCCCTTCCCCGCTTCCCTCTTCCACCACGATACAACTGAAACGGCGAGCTCACCAGAGCTGATTAATAACCAGACAGCGAAGTGATTTGGGTGAAGCGCATTCATGCTTTCAAAATATAAAATTTGGACGAAGAGCATCATGCGTTCAAAACATGCACAGCTTTTCAAAAGAAAACAACAACAAGGAGCACGTTTCAGTTTCAGTGTTATTAACCCATTACACATATGATGAGCAGAGAAAAAGAATCCTGTCCTGAACGAACAAAGAGAAAAAGAATCCTATCCTGAACGAACAAAGAGAAAAAGAATCCTGTCCTGAACGAAAAAAAGAACGAAAAAGATCCTATCCTGAACGAACAAAGAGAAAAAGAATCCTGTCCTGAACGAACAAAGAGAAAAAGAATGTCCTGAACGAACAAAGAGAAAAAAATCCTGTCTGAACGAACAAAGAGAAAAAGAATCCTGAAACGAACAAAGAGAAAAAGAAAGAATCCTGAACTGAACGAACCTAAGAGAAAAAGAATCCTGTCCTGAACGAACAAGAGAAAAAGAATCCTATCCTGAATGAACAAAGAGAAAACGAATCCTGTCCTGAACGAACAAAGAGAAAAAGAAAACCTGAACGAACAAGAGAAAAAGAATCCTATCCTGAACGAACAAAGAGAAAACGAATCCTATCCTAACGAAGAAACAAACGCGACAGAGCTGCAAACAACAAAAAACGAAAAAAACAAAAAAAACAAAAAAACACGGAAGAAGACCTGGTAGCCAAATTACTGTCATAATTAAGGCGAATAAAACCTAGGCTGTGCCTTCATACTCAGGTTTAGACAACAGCAACAGAAAAATTATTAAAGAATGAACGACAAACATGATGGTGCCACAAAGATACACATTCATGCCTTATGGGCAAACAGGCGCAGCAGAGCGGACAGCTACAGCCTACAGAAGTTAAAGTATCACTACCTAGTCGCCAGATGACAACAAGGTCAACAACAAACAACAACTACGACAACAACAACAACAACAACACAAGCAGCATCAACAACAACATCAACAACCTGGCTGGTGTACCATTAACTGTAACAAAGGCAAAGAGTGTAAAAAGACTTTTTAGAACAAAGGCAGGTGGATGGGCCATAAACGCAGGGGAAAAGGACAACACTAAAGAAAGATAAGAAAAAAAAGAAAGAATGACAGAATGAAAAAAGTGACAGAACAGAAGAAACGACATGCACCCAATGTCTAGCAAGCCGGGGTATAGTTTCTACAGACAAAACCCCTCCACCCCCATCCCAACAAACCTCAGGTGGCACGCGGAAAATGCAGGGAGCGTTATTGCTTTCTTTTATTTGCTTGCCTGTTTTACGTTGTGTTTTTTTTTCTATCTGTCTGTCTAACACAAATAAAGAAAGAGAATGTTGTGCAGTCTGTTGTCATAAGTTTCACCAATAACTCCTTCCATCCATCAGAAACGGAGCTGACAGTTGGTGAAAATGAAAACGACAGATCAAAGTTGAACACATGTTCAGAATCAGGGCTGCGTACAGAACCAAAAATCCTAGACGACATCGACAATCTGGAACAGTTTAATTCCTGAGGCCCAAAAGTCCCCAATTTGATACCGTTAATTAATACCACATGTTAATCAGATAAGAAAGAAACACTGACTTCTCTAAGCAATGAAAACCTCATGAAATGAGAAATTCCTAATTCAAGATCTTCATGGAATCTACGAAAACTGTAAATGGTTCATTTATGCAGGCCTGGATCCCTGCACTCAATGAGCGAGTATCATGCTGCATTACACGTTACGAACACTGAACTTTTTTCACCCTTTCAGATTTAGGCGTCAGTGAGAAATAGAAATATAATGTGCTTCATTGCCTCAGAGCATCCACTTCTCCGTCAATATAAGGTGTTCCACTGCCTCAGAGCATCCACTTCGCCGTCAATATAAGGTGTTTCACTGCCTCTGAGCATCCACTTCGCCGTCAATATAAGGTGTTTCACTGCCTCTGAGCATCCCACTTCGCTGTCAAAGGTTGCTAGTTCGACACCCCGTTTGCGCCCGACATCGACACGGCCCTTTTTCCTTGTCCCCATCTTCACGTGCTATCGTTCTGGTGGTATCAGTGTGGTATTAGATACGTCCCCTCATCCGCTACTCCCCTGTGAATGCTTATTCTCGTCTACCATATTCTCTGAGGTCAGTGTGGACGTTAAACCTGAATATAGTTCAGTACAAAGTGATAAGCACCTCATTTGCACTAAATGTTTCTCTCTTCTGGGTTTTTCATATGTAGACAGATCTACTCTCAGTCTAAAGGGAGAGGAAAAGATTTATTGTCCCTTTGAATGGTCCATTCGTCCTGTCAGACGTTTCTGACAAATGGTTAACCTTAAGGTTGAAGATCTGTTTAAAACAAAAAGGAGGAAGAAAGGACCTGAGGACCTGGACAGTTTTGTCTGTTTCTGCTTTGCTTTTAACTTGTGATATTTTAGGCTAGTTGGTCAGCGGTCTCCATGATTCCAACGTCAACACGGGCTGGAATAACCCATGAACGCAGAAGGAAATTCAATTCCTTTTTTCAGAGCGATATACATTTCCTGACATACCAACAGCGCAGGATTATTCATGTGTTGGCAGGCAATGTCTTCAAGAACCTTCAGAAGAATACTGATTTCCTCGTCCATCTTTGACGAATCTGACCACAGATGAGTTTTAATGCAACTAAACCCTGGAAGACACTTTTGTCTTTTACTAATTCTCATAGTTCTTTTGTATGTTGCATACGATACCTATGTTACACTTTAAAAAGAAAAAAAAAAAAGAAAATTATGAAACGTTTTGGAACGGACATGCTCAGAGAAAAAAAAGGTTAGGCTGAGGAGGGGGTGGGGCTTAAAGTAGTCATGAACCCATCCGTCTGAAATCCGACACGAGCAGTCCGACAAAAGGGCAATACACTACTCGTGTGTTGGTACCTTTATCATGCTGTCTTCCCCTCTCTCTGTGGAATGTGTACAATGCCCTTTTGTCGTGTACCCACGTGCGTGCTGCTGCTCAACTCTCTCTCTCTCTCTCTCTCTCTCTCTCTCTCTCTCTCTCTCTCTCTCTCTCCTCCTCTCTCTCTCTCTCTCTGTGTGTGTGTGGGAGTGTTTGTTGTGTTGTGGTAAGTGTGGTAAGTGTGTGTGTGTGTGTGTGTGTGTGTGTGTGTGTGGTGTGTGTGTGTGTGTGTGTGTGTGTGTGTGTGGTTGTGTGTGTGAGTGTGTACGTGCGTGTGTACGTGCGTGCGTGCGTGCGTGCGTATGTGCGAGTATGAGCGCGCCTCTGTGTGTGTATCTGTCTATCTGTCTGTCTGTCAGTGTGTACGGACGTTTGTATAGACAGGTACTTAGCTGTTACTTAACTGCTGAGTAAGGCCGTCAGATTCTTAGCTAACGGCTGGGTTAATTGGCCAGCTAGTTAATTACAAGCACAAGAAAAAAGGATTTAAAAAAAAAAAAAAAAAAAAGCGAGCGAAGGAGCACATACGGAAGTTTTTACGTCAGATTCAAGCCTCAGCAGCGACATCTTATCTTGAACTTCTGCCAAGAGATTGGGAGAGGAGAGAGAGAGAGAGAGAGAGAGAGAGAGAGAGAGAGAGAGAGAGGAGACAGAGAGGGAGACAGAGAGACAGAGAGAGAGAGAGAGAGAGCGGCATCAGGAAGGGAGGAGGGAGAGAGAGAGAGAGAGAGAGAGAGAGAGAGAGAGAGAGAGAGAGAGAGAGAGAGAGAGAGAGAGAGAGAGAGAGAGAGAGAGAGGGGGTGTGTAATGCTGCTAGAGGAAGAACATCTGACTTCAGCACCGCGCTGTTCGTTCCATGCAAGATGATGGTCTCTAACGGGTGCTGGCACGTTTTAGATCCCAGCAGCTTGACAGTATCGCTTCTCCCCACCTTGTTTACCTTGCTCTGCTTTTTTGTGTTACAGAAAGAAAGAAAGTGGATGGAAGAAGAAGGAAAGAAAAAGAGCACTAGGCCACAGGTCTTGTTTACCTTGTCCTGCTTTGTCTTAGAGAGAGAAAGAAAGAAAAAAAGAAGATAGGAAACAAAAGAAAGAAAACGAGGACTAGGATACAGGTCCTGTTTACCTTTCCCTGCTTTGTGTTAGAGAAAGAAAGAAAGAAAAAAATGCAAAAAAAGAAAATAAAAAAGCACAAGTCTTGTTTACCTTGCACTGTTTTGTTTTAGAGTAAGAAACAAAAGAAGAGAGACAGACAGACAGAGATTGAGAGAGAGAGAGAGACAGAGAGAGAGAGAGACAGAGTGAGACAGACAGAGAGAGAGACAGAGACAGAGAGAGAGAGACAGAGAGAGAGACAGAGATAGAGAGGGACAGAGAGAGAGCACAAGACCACAGATCCACAGAATGCCACAGTAAGCAGCTAACGCTCAGTTCAGTTTCTCAAAGAAAACGCGCTTGACAGCTAACAATCAACGAACGAGTAACGGAAACAACACAAACCACTATGAAGAAAACTTGCGAGTGTCTTCCAACGTTAAGATGGCGGCAGTTAGCTGTTGTTGAGCAATACGAGATATTCAAAGGATTGAACAGATGAAAACCGACATTCTACAGGAGAAACTGACAACAACAACAAAAAACGGGACAAACTGAAGGAACAATTAGCATTTAAATCTTCAATTTTTAACAGTCAAATTAACATGAAATCACCTGTCCCTTTTGTCGTTTTTTTCCTTTCCTTTCTCGAAAAATATCGCTCACGAATTTAAAACAAAGTGGAAAAATACGAAGTGTCCCTTGCGTTGAATTGAGTTTGTTTCGTGCTCTAATTTTCGAAAAAAAAAAAAAAAAGTGTTGTGTTCCAAGCACTTGCACTTAAAAACTGCTGCAAGACCCAAGCGCCAACTTTACAAACGTTTC
>JADBJO010000967.1:65583-73083 GCA_016801955.1 Conus betulinus | reverse complement strand
ACGGCGGCAGCAGATGTTATCAGGCACCACGCTCTCTTCTTCTGGTGAGCAGAACAGAGAGCCAGTCCAACGGTAAGAAAAAGAACAAGAAAGACAGACAGACAGAAAAAAAGAAAGAAAAGAAAAGAAATAAAGAATGAAAGAAGAAGAAGAAGAAGAAGAAGATGATGATGATGATGATGATGATGATGATGATGAT
This sequence comes from Conus betulinus, assembly GCA_016801955.1. Taxonomy (NCBI): domain Eukaryota; kingdom Metazoa; phylum Mollusca; class Gastropoda; order Neogastropoda; family Conidae; genus Conus; species Conus betulinus. The sequence continues at coordinate 72,884 of JADBJO010000967.1, read as the reverse complement.
GATGATGATGATGATGATGATGATGAATGAACGAATGAATGAAATGAACGAATGAATGAATGAACGAAAGACAGACAGAATGAAAGAAAGGGAAAAAAAAGAAAGAAAGAAGAAAGAAAGAAAAGAAAGAAAGGAAGACAGACAATAAGAAAGAAGGAAAGAAAAGAAAGAAAAACAGAAGAAAAGAAAAGAAACAAAGAAAAGAAGAAAAAAAGCATCTCCATGCTTCAGAACGGAGAGAACACAAGCTATTTTTTTGGAAATCGCCAGTAGCAATGAGACTGGGAACAACCAACGTAACTCCCAGACAAAACAGCCAACAGCTGTTCGGATGTTGCCCTGGACGATTTCCAGCTCGACCAAGAACCAAAGAATCCCGAAGAGGACTGGCAAGAAGAAGATGACAGCTTCATTCTTCGGACAAGTCGGCACGGTTCCACTTTGAGGAGCAGCGTAAGCTTTTCGCAGATTGGTACCGGCATGTGTCATTGCCCATCCAACATGGTGCTGCCTGCTGTCTTTGAGTTAGACGGTGGGTGCCAGGGTGGCGCTGTTCAAACACAAGTGGGATTTCCTCGCTTGATGTTGCACGACAATGCATTGTCTCACACAGCTTCCAAAACAAGTGACTTAGTAGCAGCTGAGTACATTGGTCTGCCGGCCACACACGCCACAGTAGGGATGTTGTCTGCAGCCATTATGTAATGCATGTCAGAGTTTGGAGGCATCACATAAATTTGAGCCAGACTTCAATATTAAACTGAAAACAGATAAAATGAACATCTCCCTCCCCCCACCCACACACATACCAATCATTTCACTTACTTTAGGAGTATGGCTGCCTTAATGGCGGGATAAAAAAAAAAAAAAAAAAACGGTCATACACACAAAACTCTCACTCCCTTTGTTAGGTAGATGGGATTGATACTTGTCTGTCCATATTGGGAGTATCCGCAGGAGCATCAGCCTGCGTACGCAGAAGAAGAGGACTTACTTTAGGGATCTATTTTAGGGATCACAAACTAGCGATACACGAATAATCCTTTTACCTGACGTCACATTTCAGACCTTCGCACTTGCCGGCAGTCTCCACAGGCAGTCTCCACAGAATAGTGATCGGAACTTTAAACTGACGGGCACATGGAAAGAAAAAGGAGACTCAACTGTCAGACACGATGAAAATAATATACAAGCGCCTGTCTATACATACTCGACTCCTTATGCAAGACTTTGGCGCATGAACATTTTGGTGTGCAACCTGCTCTCCCATCCTGTGCACATTCCCATCAGCTGCTCCCTGCCTTTTCCTCCTGGCTCCACAGGTCAAGAAACAGCCTCGAGGAACCCGTGACCACAGCCGTGATACTTGCTGTCCGAGCTTCCATCGGGGGTCACTGGGAGTATGGACGAAACCACTTGAGCTGACGTGTTGGGGAGATGACTCGACAGAACGCCGAGGTGTATGCCGGGTCAGGATGGGTGGATTATGGGGAAATGGCTGGAACAGGGTGGGAGTTTCAGTTTCTGTTTCATCAAGGAGGAGTCACGGCGTGCGGACTAGTCCGTATACGCTACCTCACACCCGCTAAGTTTCGAGACCACACCGCGCATGATTTAAAGCTGATGGATAAATGAATTATTTACTGAGAGAATTTAAGAAGAGGGTCTCGTGGCTACGACGTAGCAGATGTCTGACCTATGCATTAGCTCAATCCGCTAATCAGACCATGAGTAGCCAATCTAACATTGGCTGTGTCTTTATCATCGTTGACTCTGTGTGTGTGTGTGTGTGTGTGTGTGTGTGTGTGTGTGTGTGTGTGTGTGTGTGTAGTGAGTATCACAAAGGGTGGAAGGAAAGGGTATGTGGGTTTTTAGTAGGGAGGGAGGACACTTCGGAAAAAAAAATGGCAAGATCAACTTAATGCTTAGGTGTAGACATATATAAAATTCTATCACTTTTCAGAACAGGCTTTGTAGATCCTTGTGTTCAAACGTTTGTGTGTGTGGTCATGTGCGTGTCAAGTACCTGTGTGCGTGTTTCGCTGTATTCATACGAGTGTGTGTGTGTGTGTGTGGGGGGGGGGGGGGGGTGCGCACGTGTGTGTGCGTGCGTGCGTGCGTGTGTGTGTGTGTGTGTGTGTGTGTGTGTGTGTGTGTGTGTGTGTGTGTGTGTGTGTGTGTGTGTGTGTGTGTGTAAAGAATGTATCTGTGTGCGTGTGTCTGTTGTGTGTGAATGTATGTAATATGTGTGTGTGTGTGTTAATGTGTGTGCGCGCGCGCATCTCTCTGTGTGTGTGTGTGTGTGTGTGTGTGTGTGTGTGTGTGTGTGTGTGTGTGTGTGTGTGTGTGTGTGTGTGTGTATACAAGCATTAGCACTTCAAAACAGTCGAGATGGGTGCACGTATACACCCTGGAGCCTGCAAGAGACGCCAACAGACATCACAACATCACACTACACCTATTCTGTCAATCCGAAGTTTCTCTCACGAGCGTGCGCGCACGCTCGCGCGCGCACATACAGACACAGACACAGACACAGACACAGACACACACACACACACACACACCTCCCACTTCCACAACCACTACCATCACCTGCCTCATGTTTAATACCCACTCTCAGTCCCTTCCTTAACTTCTTCTTTCTTCGTGCATTATCAGATTTTAAAGTGTATATGAAAACGTCAATGTTACTGTTCTTTATCTTAGAGCATCGGTCTGTTTGGAGAAAACTGCCACTAATTTTTTTAGTGTGTGCAAGGAAGCATTATAAAGGAAGCAAGCAAGCAAGCAAGAAGCAAGCAAGAGCAAGCACGTGTTGATGGTGGTGCGTGTGTCCTAGTTGGTGGGTGTGTGTGTATTGTGTGTTTTTCCCCCTCCCCCCCCCCCCCCCCCTGGTGTGTTTGTGTGCCCCCCCCCCCCTTCTGTGGTGGTGTGTTGTAGGTGTGTGTGTGTGTGGGACTTTTTTTTCTTTTTTTTTTACGCGCGACCACCCCCCCCCGCGAGCGTAATTTGCGGGTAAGTGGTGTTTTTTTGAAAAAACAATGACCTTCTTTCTTTTACGCAGACTATGAGTACAGCAGAAGAGAAGAAATGTCATCGATGAACCATGGCATAGTTGATCCTGTCCATGCGGATGAAATAGATAATCAAGTTTTTCGTTGTTTAATTTATTAATAATCAAAAATTGATTTTTTTTTTTTTTTGGTTTTCTTATTATTGATTTAATTTAAATAAAAAAAAAAAATGCATTTCGGTATCTTTTTTTTATGTTTTTAATTACGAAGTAAGTAAAGTACTTTTAATTCAGTTTTTGGTTGGCCATTGTTAATTTTGGAAATTGCCATATCGTGTTCCTTGTTCTTTGTCTCCCCTTCCCCCCCCCCCCCCCCCCTTCCCTCTCCCCCACCCCCCCTCCTCCTCTTTCTTTTTCTTTTTTCCTTTCCTTCGATGTGCCGATGAGGGTTTTTTTTTTTTTTTTTTTTTTTTTCCTGATGTGGTTGCACACCCACTACACCAGCCCCACCTCCTCCCACCCCACCCCACCCCCCACCCCCAAGTCTCTTATCGCCCCTCCCCTGTCAGTTGGGCTGGTACGACATCCCGAGTTGGTAGGTGAGGTCGTAGTTTAAAGTAAAATGAACAACCTAAAGGTGTTAGAGTGTAAACGTGGCTTGTTCCAAACAAACTCACCGTTTGAGGAATCCAGTGCGGAGACGCACGGGTAGGTCCCCCCCCCGGGTTGTTAGGGTGGTCCCCCCACCCCCCCACGGGGGCGTTGCACTGGTGTCCGCTATACCTTTGTACCACGGGAACACTGAGGACATCCTTTTTTTCAGAGCATCCTTAACATGCATGCAATGGGAGGAGAGACAAAGAACTTGCTTGAGAGAGGGTTTTCTCGTAGACATCGAAGCAGAGATGGACGCCCGGAAGGAGAGAGGGGAGAGAAGAGGAGAGATTTTCCGGAGTGGGAGAAGAGAGCGTGTTGTGTGTGTGCGTTGGGGGTGGGTGTGGCGTGGGTGCCTTGTGGGTGGTGGTGTGGGTGTGTACTGTGTGGGTGTGTTGCGGTCTTCGTTTTGGAAAGAGAGAGAGGGGGAGGGAGACAAATAGATGAGAGAGAATGAAAGAAAGAGAAATTAAAAGAGAAAGTGTGTGGGTGTTGGTCGTGTGGTGTGGTGGGGGGTGTGTGTGTTGGGTATGTGTGTGGGTGATTGTTTGCTTGTGTTTGGGTGACTGATGGCCCCCCCCCCCAGTGTGGTATGTAGTGTGTGTGTGTGAAAGCGAGATAGAGAGATAGAGAGAGAAGGAAAAAGAAGGAGAAAAGTGGGTGTGTATCTGGTGTCCGATGGTGTGTGGGTGTGTTTGTAGGTGTGTGGGAGGTGCGGTGGGGGTAGCCCCCCCCGTCTATGTGTGTGGGTTGGGTGGTGTTGTGTGAGGTGTAGAGGATGAGGGCAGGAGAGAGAGAGAGGAGAGCAGAGAAGGAAAGAAAGGAGAAAGGGGGGGGGGGGGGAGGGCGGGCCGCCCCGCCCGCCCGGGGGGGAGGCGGGGGGGGGGGGGGGGGGGGGGGCGGGGGGGGGGGGGGGGGGAAGGGGAGAGAGAGAGAATGACGATGGATGAGAGCGGGGGGGAGAGAGAGGAACGGGAGGATAGGAGGGGGGTGGGGGGAGATGGGAGGGAAGAGATGTGAGAGAAGGAAGGGAGAGCCTGGAGAGGGAGAGAGGAAGACGAGAGGGTCCGGTATGGAGCGAGGTGAGGAGAGAGACCCGCGAGGAGAGACGAGAAGAGAGAGGGAGGGAGAGAGAGAAGAGAGGAAATGAGGAGTGAGAGGAGGAGTGCGTATAGAGAGAGAGGAAGAAGAGCGAGGAGGACGGGAGAGAGGGTGGACGAGAGGAGATGGAGAGAGCGAGACGAACGAGCAGCCGAGATGAATGAGAGAGAGAAGGGAGGGGGAGGACACGGGGGAGGCGGCAGATGCTGACTCGCGAAGATTGACGCTAGAGCGGGATTGGATGTAGCCACCCTTGGCTCTGCTTGACATATAATGTTATGTTTGAGTTTGAGTTAGTGGACCATTTGGTGTGAGGAGAGGTAAAGTGGGGGGAGAGGCGCGGTGAGAAGGGACGTGAGAGTGAGAGAGACGAGGGGCGGGAGATGGGAGAAGGAGAGGAGGAGATGTGAGAGAGACAAGAGGTGAGATGTTTTTGTCGTGGCCTCTGAGTTCCCCCCCCCTACCCGCGACCCACGCCCCCCCCTGCCCCCCGCCTCCCCCCCCCCCCCCCTCCCCGCCCCCCCCCTCCCGAAACGCCCTTCACACCCCCGGCGAGCCCCCCCCTATCCCCGGAGACCGCAGAAGACACCTCGACAGCCACCCAACCGACTCCGACCCCCCTGAGACGGGACGCAAAACCGAGCACCGAGAGGATGCGCGGAGCACCCCCGAGTCCATTCTTTTTTGATTATATTTCATTTTTAAAAATGCTTCGACCTTCGTTATGTTTTCTTCATTGTCAGTATATATAATGACGTTATTGACAAGGTATCAGTTCCAGCTCCCCACCCGCCCGCACAGTACCCACCGCTTCACCCGGACATTTGTTTTTCACATCAGGACCGCAAATGGTACGCTTGCTTCAACCACCGTATCAAAAACACTGTCAGTTTTCCGGTGCTATGTATGGAACGCCCCCAGACCAAGATAAAACACACCCACCACCACTACGCGCCCAGCCACTATTGAAGAGAAAGATAAGATCTCCACTAACATATGCAGCTTAACCAACTATCAAACTGCCAGTTTCATGTGCATGGTATTGAGGAGAAAGATTCACTAAACCTATAAACTGCCAGACTACACCTTCACTAACATATGCAGCTTAATACACCAACTACTGAACTGCCAATTTCATGTACAAAGTATTGAACAGAAAGACAAACCTTCACTAATATAATTATGAAGCTTAGTTTACACCAACTATTAAACTGCCAAGTTCATGTGCAAGGTAGTAACGAGAAAGATGAAACCTTCACTAAACATATGCAGCTTAATAACACCCACTATTAAAACTGCCAATTTCATGTACAAGGTATTGAAGAGAAAGATATTAAACCACCACTATCATATGCAGCATAATTACACCAACTACTAAACTGTCAATTTCATGTGCAAAGTATTGAAGAGAAAGATAAAACCTTCACTAACATATGCAGCTTAATTACACCAACTACTAAGCTGCTAATTTCATGTGCACGGCACTGAAGAGAAAATGATGAAACCTTCACTAACATATACAGCTTAATTACACCAACTATTAAACTGCCAATTCATGTACAAGGTATTGAAGAGAAAGATAAAATCTCAACTAACATAATTATGAAGCTTACTTATACCTCCTATTAAACTGCCAGTTTCATGTGCAAGGTATTGAAAAGAAAGATAAAAACCTTCACTAACATATGCAGCTTAATTACACCAACTATTAAACTGTCAAATTTCATGTGCAAGGTATTGAAAAAAAGATAAAACCTTCAGTAACATAAGCAGTTTAATTACGCCAACTATTGAAATGCCAGTTTTCATGTGCAAGATATTGAGGAGAAAGATAAAACCTTCACTAACATATACAGCTTAATTACACCAAACTATTCAACTGCCAGGTGTCATGCGCAAGGTATTGAAGAGAAAGATAAAACCTCCACTAACATAATTATGCAGCTTAATTACACCAGCTATGATATATTGCCAATTTCATGTGCAGGGTATTGAAGAGAAAGAAAAAACATCCACTAACACATGCGCGCTTGCAACGATATCCGCGGAGAAGCATGATATGGCAGACAAACATGCGTGCAACTTGGTGAAAAAGTGGACAGAACAGCGCCTAAGTAGTATAAGGTAGGCAGGATTTTTCCCATCTCCAAACGTAGCTCATGTGAAGGCTTTCTTGTAAGGATGATGACCAGCTTCGTCTGTCTCCGCACGAAAAAGACCAGACACAAGTTTAGATAATGTTTGTAACCCAGCCGACCGCAAAAGGCTATATCGGGGCTGTCGCCGCGTTGAAGTCAGCTCACAAGCCACTCAAAAAAAAAATATTCACACAACTCTAAAATACGCTTTCTAAAAAAACAAAAAAAAATGTTGTTAAAGTTCTTTCTTCTGTAACATCTTAGATGTAAAATGTTGATCTCTTTCAGAAATTCAAAGATAACATCAGGTGGGACATCTAAACGAGGTTTTTATGGAGTCAACTGTACAATGTTTGTCTCACATCATGCAAGTTCCAACACTCTAACAGAAT
>JADBJO010000967.1:43083-48083 GCA_016801955.1 Conus betulinus | reverse complement strand
TGAAGTAGAGGGAAGGAGGCATAGAACCATCGCGTTCTGAGGTAGAGGGAAGGAGGCATAGAACCATCGCGTTTGCAGTATATATATAAATATCCTATACATACATACATACATACATACATACATACGTGCGTGCGTGCGTGTGTGTGCGTGCGTGCGTGCGTGCGTGCGTGCGTGCGTGCGTGCGTGTGTGTGTGTGTGTGTTTGTGTGTGTGTGTGTGTGTGTGTGTGTGTGTGTGTGTGTGTGTGTGTGTGTGTACACCCGCCATCACTACAGCAGTTACCGTGGCCAAGTGGCTAATGCCACGGATTGAAAAGCGAGGGGCCGTGGATTTCACCTCCATCAGCACATGGCGAACGATCACTGCTGGATCTGCGGGCACCGCAGCTGTTACCTCCTCTCCTTCTACTCCAGCTACCCAACCCTTGCTCTTCTACCTCATCCAACTTCCTCTCAGTTTTTTTTTTTTTTTTCTTTTAAATCCCCAAAAATCTCAGACATTACGTATACGTCAGCCAATGTCTTTTAAATTCGACTGTCTGGATCTGAATAGTACGTCTGCACGGAAATCTACTGTGGAAGTCTCCGGGATGGGGTGGTGAGGGGGGGGGGGGGGGAAGAGGATGAAGGAAGAAGTGGTGGTGGTGAGGGAGGAAGGGCATGGGAGAGCAACTGAAGGGAAGGAAGCACAGGCAATAAAGCTGGCAGCCTTCTTTGGAAATCGCGCCGCAAGCAGAGATGGTGCCGATTGATGGAGCACCGATCGTCCTCGGGTCGTTCTCCTCGGCATCTTTTGTGAGTGAGTGAGTGAGTGAGTGAGAGTGTGTGTGTGTGTGTGTGTGTGTGTGTGTGTGTGTGTGTGTCTGTGTGTCTGTGTGTGTGTCTGTGTTATTGCTGTTCTTGCTGCTGCTGTTGTTATTGCTATTGTTGTTGCTGCTGCTGTTATTGCTGTTGCTGCTGCTGCTGCTGTTCCTGTTGCTGTGTTGCGTTGTTGTTGTTGTTGTTGCTAATAGTGTATGTGTGTCTGCCCGATCTTTTCCTCTTCTCATACTTATCATCATCACCATTCCTTCTTCTTCACCTTTCTCTTCATCATCTTCTCCTCCAATCTTACAGTGGAGTAGAAGGATGGGAGTTGGGAGATGGGTGCGGGTAGAAGAGAAGAAGGAGAAACAGATTTGAGAGAGAGACTTCAGACTTCAGAATTTTATGCAGTAAGGCCATCGGCCCATTTGAAGGGGAATGAGCATAACCATTTACATTATAGGTAAGAAGCAAATAATTTATCAGGGGAAGAAACATCTGCCATCCAAACAAGCAAGAACAGCAATTAAGATGTCATTATTTCTCTAATCTTTAACGCTTTAAACACAAAAACATGCCTAAATTCTTGATAACGTTATAACTATTAGAGCTAAGTAGTAACTGTAAACGAAACAAGCATGGGCGCCTATAATATTTCTGTGGGATAAATTTTTGGCGAATATCTGTTAAAAAGCTGGGCAAATGAACAGAAAATGTATTTCATTTTCTTCATCTTGCGTACACAATGGACACACTAAATCACTTTGTCTATGTTGTTTCTGTATCTTAGGAAATAAGTCCTTATCTCAGAAACTCCAAGTCTAAATTTAGCCATTGATCTTTTCAAATACATGTCCATATCGAATTTCAAATAAGGCTGAATACGATGAAAACTAAAACAATTTATGTACAAACTGTATCGTTCATTAGTCTTGATATGATCGCCCCACATTTGCCATCTACAGTCAATTAGCCTTTGTTGAAAAATACGAATAAACTGATTTTGATTTCCAACACCCTGAGCCAGCCAAACATCCCCAAATCCGTGCTTATACAGAAATAGATGCATACTTGGAACCCAGTCTCGTTTTTCCCTTTCAATCCAATTCGAATAACATTTCATAAGGTCCTTCTAACATTTATATTACGAGGCAATCTGGCATTATCCATGTGTAAAAAACTTTAACCAGTACTGAACACATCTAACGGCTGAAGTAATGAACAATGGATATCTGTTGGATTCCCCCATACACCAAATCATTGGAAATACGCCTGTCGAGACCTAGAAACTTCTTCAAAGCAAATAAATGCACTGCCTCACAATGAACGACGGCGTTATCTAAATCCCAAATTTCAGCCCCATAGATCAAAATAGGCTGTATCCGGGAATCAAATATCTTTAAGAATAACTCAAGTGAATTATTGTTTAAAGCATGCAATCTTTTTATTACGCAAATCAAAGCATTCTTTGCCCTGCATGCAAGATCTTTGCAAGCAAAGCTAAAACTTAGACGAGTAGAAAAGTAGATCCCCAGGTATTTATACACATTCACGACAAGTATAACAAATCCATCATACATCCATCTTTCCCTCGCCGATAAATATCCTCCCTTTTGAAATACTACGATGTTGCTTTTATTCATGTTCACTTTCAACTCTAATGAAGAGGCAGCCCTGCTCAGATTATTTAGCTGACGTTGTAAGCCAACTATCGTTTCTGAAACCAGAACGATGTCATCTGCTAATAGTAGGATAAATAATTCTGACACACCATCTGGAAATCGTCCACCATGAAGGCCATTGTTAATAACCTCGATAGCAACCTCATTAATACACATAGAAAATAATGCAGGGCTACACACATCACCTTGTCTTACCCAAGCAGCACAATTAATAAAGTCTGTCAGACTGGAACCACTTCTTATCCTTGTTTTAACTACTTAATACATAGCTCTAATACAACTAAATCATTTCCCCTTGACCCCGTTTTAAGTAATACTGTCCATAAAAGCTTTCTGTTAACGGAGTCAAAGGCTTTTTCAAAGTCAATAAACGCAGCATAAAATTTACGATTTAAAGAAAATTGCTTTTGAACCAAACGCAAGAAGAGTAAACATATGATTGACAGTAGAGTAACCCTTTTTAAAGCCAGCTTGATGTTCACCCGTGATATTATTACATTCAATCCACTCCTGTAATCTGCTGTTAATGATAGAGCGATATATTTTACTGCTAACGTCAACCAAAGAGATGCCTCTGTAATTATTAGATTATTTGTATCGCCTTTCTTGAACAGAGGTAAAGTTACAGACTCTGTCCAGTTATCTGGAAAGATACCATCATCAAAAATTCTATTGGAAAAAGCTTGTAAAAAGTCGACAATTTGAGCTCCAGCATACTTAAACAATTCACCAATAATAGAATCAGGTCCTGCCGATTTGTTAGTTTTAATTTTCCGCATGGCGAACATAACTTTCTCTCTAGAGATGGGGCGATTGAAATACTCAACCTCTCCCTCATCGGTGACATCAGAAAGTTCATCATCGCCTGAAATATCTTTATCTAACAAATGTTTAAAATGCTCATACCATGTGTCAAGGGAGATATTATTCTTAGGATGTCTTCTTTTAAATGACACTCTTTTGATAGTTTTCCAGAACTCCTGCTGTGACGGAAGAGATCTAATCATATCGTCTAGCAAATTTTTATTGAACATTTTCTTTTTCAGCTTCAAAAGGTTTTTTTATATTCTCTTCTTACAATAACATACTCAATTCTGTCGCCATCGTCTAGAGTACGTAGCCATACTCTCAGTAATTTTAGCGCTTTTCTTTTTGTTACCAAACAGACACTGTCAAACCAATCTTCCTTCTTAGCACAGTTCCCTTTTTGCACATATTTTTTCATACATTCAGCACTGGTTTTGATACAATCATTAAACACCTTTAAGGCTTTATTTACATCAACATTTATCAATCCGAAAGCCTCATTAAATTTTGAGCACATTTCCGCTTTGCACAAATTGTCTCTGAAAATCAAGGCATAGTCATCATTCCACACAAACTTATCGCAGACAGTGGCCTCAACAGTCTCCATAGTTTTATCGTCATTTTCTGTTGATAAGTCAATGTGAAATTCAAGAAGTAAAGATCAGATTCGATCCGTTCAGAACAAACAAATAGCACAAATCACAAAAACTGGAAGAAAAGTCTTGATACTAGGAAATAATCATTTACGCTGCTTCCACTGTCTGTTATGTATGTATAGCAAACCATGGTGGTCGCCCTGACATACATCTTTCATAATATACAAATCAAAAGTAACACGGAGATTTAGCAACAACTTACCATAATTATTCAATACATTATCATGAGAAGACGATCTGTGCAAGGTGGCTGACTTTTCATTTGCAAACAGGAGTTGAAAACATCAGAAGACAAGTCAGGAGAAAAATTAGCTGTCCTGCTGTTCAAATCGCTGCACACAACCACATCTATGTCACCTAGTGAACACAAGCAGTCTGCCAAACATTCCTCCAACATGGAAATACCATTATCAACATTAAAAGAAGTGTAGAAAGGAGAACGTTCAGGTTGAATATACTAAGCAATATTTTTCAGTGTCCAAAAAAAACGGGGGTGAGTTCAACGTGGAGTTGAAGTCAGACGTAGTGTGAAAGTCTCTTCAAGTTTTTCCTATTTTTTACGGTTTCTGTTTGTGCTGGTGATTGAGTTTGTGCATGTAATTAGTATCTGCACCATGCCGTTGGATGGTCTTTCTTTCCGTACAAGATGTGGCTGTTTTCTGGAGACATTTCTACATTTTATGTACAAAATAACTGTGCAAAAATGAAAGTGAGGTCATCCATATTGACGCTACGCCGGCCGAGTGACGGTGTATGGGCAGGTTTGCTCCTCGTGTTGTTGTTTTGGGGGGCGGACTGTTACTGCAGTGTGGAGACGTAGAGCAGAACCCCGGACCTACTCCAGCGGTGAAGGCAGACAACGTGAAGCAGACTCTGCTGGGTTATGCTACGCGCGGTGCCAGTGCGGACAGGAGTGCTGCCCCCTCTGAGGACTCTACTTTGCCGAGACCGACGAGCGCCGAACCCACCATGGCCGACATCATGACCAAGCTACTGGAGATGGACAAGACCAACAAGGCTATGGACAGTAAGCTGGACGATGTGAAAGTG
>JADBJO010000967.1:27500-38445 GCA_016801955.1 Conus betulinus | reverse complement strand
GTCAAATGATGCAGGAACGTTTCTCCAAAGCAAGATAAATCCAAAACCCAGGCATAGGAGACCAAATACATTGTCAGTAACTTTTTGATAGTACCCAGTACATTCCAAGAGAGTAGCTTGAACATCATTCTTACATACAGGCAGGGACGTCCCCCCCTCTTTTTACATTTATGATAGCATCAAGTACAAACAGTTTTCCTTGTCAGCAGGTGATTTATCTCATGTTTCAACCAGTTAATATTCGGCAAGACATGATTCTCTTGTTTGTTAAATTGAGAGAGAGAGAGAGAGAGAGCATAGAAGAGAGAGAGAGAGAAAGAGAGACGTTGACACATCGTTGCTTTTCACTTACCCCTTTTCCTATAAAACTGGTACATAATTAATCACTCCGATCTTAATTGGTGTATTAAAAGAAAAAAATCATGGTGTGGGATAGTGAGTTATACACGAACTACAGTCAGATTTGACCCTGCCGAAAGAAATAGCCTAATATAAAAATAATAATATAAAAAAAAACATAAAAAAACAAGTGCGGCGGGCGTACGTGCGTGCGTGCGTGTGAATATATTATGTATGTATGTATGTATTGTATGTATTATGATGGTATAGTATGTATGTATGTCATGTATGATGTGTGTGTGTGTGTATGTGTGTGTGTGTGTGTGTGTGTGTGTGTGTTGTGTGTGTGTGTGTGTGGTGTGTGTTTTTGTGTGTGTGTGTGTGTTGTGTGTGTGTGTTTGTGTGTTGTGTGTGTGTGGGTGTGTGTTTAGTAGTGTGTGCTTGTGTGTGTGTGTGTGTGTGTTGTGTGTGTGTGTGTGTGTGGTGTTGTGTGTGTGTGTGTGTACAGAAATATTTTCCAGGCAGATTTTTACACACACACACACACACACACACAGACACACACCACACACACACACACACACACACACCACACACACACAGAGTATTCAGGCTTCAGTTGGCATCAATGTATCACCCGCGTGCGGACAATTGCATATACGTTACACAACCACACTGAATTCGAACCACCCAGGCACACATAATTACAGAAATGAGGGATTGAGTTATTGAATACTGATTAAACTATAGGATTTATAAGAGAGGTCTCATGGCCACAACTTGGCAGATATCTGACCTGTTATGTCAACCTGATGCGCTTGTCCGACCTTGTGTAGCTTACTGAACATTGACTGGGCCATTGTGTGGAATCACTGTGTGTGGTGTGGTGTGTTATGTGTGTTTCAATAAGGTGTGTGTGTGTGTGTGTGGTGTTGTGTGTGTGTGTGGTGTTTAAGTGTATTAACGTGAGCCATTGCATTATGAGCGTGTGCACAGGTGTATGGGCATAGGGCCCCCCTGTGTGTGCCAGAGTAGTGTGGTGCGCAAGAGAGGCATTCGTGTATGTATGTGTGTATGCGTGTGCATATTCATGCTCCACTGTGTGTGAATGTGCGTGTATGTTGGGTACCAAACGTATATGCTCGTCTGTGTGTGTGTGTGTGGTGTGTGTGTGTTGTGGTGTGTGTGTGTGTGGTGTGTGGTGTGTGTGTGTGTGTGTGTGTGAACATATACCCAGGTACGTTCTACACCCACACACACACACACACACACACCCACACACACACACACGCGCACACACACACACACACACACACACCACACACACACACACACACACACACACCCACAACCAAACATGCTCGGGCACGCGCGCAACGCAGCGTACCCACGCTCTCACGCATCAAAGTACGCACACAAACACACAAGCAATGTGCTTTGCGCACACGTACACACACACCACACACACACACACACACACACACACACACACACACACACACACACACACACACACACACAAGCATGTGCGTTTTGCACACACACACACACCACACACACACACACACACACACACACACACACACACACACACACCACACACGAACACACACACACCTTTGAGCCCATATACGCTGAAACATAAATTCTATATTCAACAGACGAAGTGCAAGTTCTTCAGATTATTGCTGCAGACTGACACAATACTTGTAAGAATTAACTTTCTATGGGTGTATGTGGCATGGAGAAGGGACAGAAGGAGGAAGAAGGGAGAGTGAGGGGAAATAAAAACCCTTGATCCACGTGCAAAGTACAGGCTGAACCATACTGATATGGTAAATAGGTAGAATGAAAAATGAACAAAAACAAACAAAACAAACAAATATAACCGTTTTAAGAATTGGGGAAAAAAAATCGTTGATAAGGGAGGTTGTGTGTGTGGTGTGTGTGTGGGTGTGTGTGTGTGTGTGTGTGTGTGTGTGTGTTGTGTGTGTGTGTGTGTGTGTGTGTGTGTGTGTGCATACGTGCGTGCGTACGTGCGTGCGTGCGTGCATGCGTGCGCGCGCGCGCACGTGTGTGTGTGTGTGTGTGTGTGTGTTTAAAATACATCTTCCGAGTGGATGAGATTGAACAAGATAAACAGCCCAACAGAGCCAGCTCCATCCAATTTCATAACTATATTTGAACACTTTAGGCACTGTCAGTGGAAGGTTACAGCGTTGATCTTGTCACGAAGAAAGAAAAGTGAGCTCTTTTACTAGTTCTGTCAATAGAATAAGAGGAATATCAAGAATCCATGTTGAATTTCATACGTCATACGACCAACCCAACGTGAAACTGGGACAGGCTTGTGTTGATGATAGTACTACAACCAGTCGTACTGCCAGCTCTCAGATCGGGAATTTTTAACCCCAAAACAAATCACAAAAGAGCAGAAAGAAGAGCTGACTGCTCATGGATTATACAGCATCTGTCTGTAAAGGACTGTAGTAACATGTGTCCTCACTGGGGCAATCACAGCAGAACAGTTAAAAGACATAAGAATAATCGATGAAAAGTTCTTTTATAGTGATTTACCTGATGTCCCGTCCATAGTAATGTACCTGATGTACCTTCTATATTGATTTACCTGATGTACCTTCTATAGTGATTTAACTTTGGCTGACTGTCGCTATCCCCCGTTCTGCAAATCAATCCCAGTTTCCAAAACAGGAGAGAGTCCTTAAAATGTTTGAGGCAGCAACAGAGTAACATTCCCTTTGTCTCTGCATCCCATTTCCTGTCAGCCAGTTTGAAGTCAGTTCCATCCCCTTGACACGTAAACCAATGAACCAGACAAATCAGCCTAAGGTTTTCAAGGGCTGATGACAGTGGCATGTGTGGATGTTTTCTCGTCCACCCATTCCTGCCTAACACGTTGTGTAGAAGGGAGTATGAGGATTTGGGGCTCACGCCATAGAAACAGGCGGTGTGCTGTGTTTTCTTTTCTCTTCTGAGGAAATTGCCTTCACAGACTGCTCTAGAGGGTGAGGGATTCCCTGCAGGGACCACCACAGGCCTGAAACCAACGGACGGCAAGGACTCCCAAGGTCAGACAGTGCCAGCACAGCGTCATTGAAGGTTGTTGTATGTGTGAGTGACTGTCTGTGTTGTGTGTCTTCAAGTCTCCACTACAGGGCTCATGTTTTCTCTTCAGTTGTCTGATCCTGATTCTCTTTTAGCTAGCTACTTCACGAGCTCTTCTCTCTCTCTCTCTCTCTCCTTCCTGTCAGAGCTTACTGCCTCCCCCACCCCTTTCTTTCTAAGCCTCTTATTGATACGTTGTTTTGAAATCAAACAGGCAAGATAAAATGTCTGTAGAGGGCAAAGAATGGGATGGTGTGGATATAGGGAGGGGGGAGGTGAACGACGGAGAGTTGTTTTGGATTTTCGTTGTTCGAAAAAAGGAACATTTGAGTTCACAAAGACCTATTAATGTGTGGAGTTATGTGAATCCATGATAAAAGGAATATTAAGTAAATACTGTAAAAGTTTAGTTATTAATGACAAAGAGGAAATCTGTTTTTGTCTCGTCGAACTGATTATGCGTTGATGTTGCGTGAGTGAAATACTTAGATTCTGCCCCCTCTAGTTCAAAGGTGAAGAAGATATTTGAAGAACAGTGCCAACTTTTAAGAGCATCCGAATCAGCTTTGTCAGCAAGGCAGCAAGACGCTTCTTCTTGGTGTGACCTGATGCAGGTACTGGCTTGCCATGTGAAAGGACAGCTTGCTTCTTCATGACAGATAATCTGTGCAGCCCAGGATGTCTCTCATATTCGTGGTGACGTGAACAATCATTGTTCCAAATAGCTTGTGATGACAGAGTTCATTAAGTACCTATGTTTGGACTGGGACCACACCCAGTTGCCTTTCGTATGTCTGTCAGTTGATAAAGTGTATTGTCGATTGTAAATCCAGTTTGGGTTTTTTTGGTGCAGAATGTGAGAATTGTCTGTCCGTTTAATTGTTATCTGTTGAGGCGATCTGACCGAAGTGCTCATCTCCAGGAATAAATGTACATGTATGTCTATTCGAGCACCAACCATTATAAGAACCAAGCATTTGTCCTCTCTCTTTGTGCTGATCGCTGTAGTTGATCAAGTTCTGGAAGGAATACCTATTTCCATCCACAAAATTTTGTTTTCTTTGTCGTCGGTAAATAACCCATTCTGTATATATTATCGCAAAAGATCTTGTGTGTGTGTGTGTGTGTGTGTGTGGTGTGTGTGTGTGTGTGTGTGTGTGTGTGTGCGTGCGTGTGTGTGTGTTGTGTGTGTGTGTGTGTGTGTGTGTGTGTGATGTGTGTGTGTGTGTGTGTGTGTGTGTGTGTGTGTGTGTGTGTGTGTGTGTGTGTTGTGTGGTGTGTGTGTGTGCGTGCGTGTGTGCGTGCGTGCGTGCGTGCGTGTGTGTGTGTGTGTGTGTGTGTGTGTGCGTGGTGTGCGTGGTGTGTGTGGTGTGTGTGTGTGTGTGTGTGTGTGTGGACTACTGTCGATTTGATGTGATCAGAGCTGCTGGCCCGTGACTGGCTCTTTGTCATTCTTCCACAGCAGCTGACATCGGGCCGGCATGGATCCAACAGAAAGTCAAGAACTGACGATAATAACAGAAAAAAAAAAATTAAAGATATTAGGATGACTTTGCACAAGACTGTAATCCTTGTTTTTGATTACTGTATGTTCATTGCAGTCATAAGCAAACAGTGAAATATTGGAGTGAACATTTTGTGGGAGATCGTTTAATACAAATAAGGAAGAGAATTCATCCCAGAAAAGTACACAGTGCATCGCCACTCAGGAAAAAAAAAAAAAAAAAAAAAAAAAATAACACAAAAAAACCACCAGGTCCGATGATTCTCCAACCAGTACACCTTGCTGAGTTTCCACTAATCAGGAAGGTTTTCGATCCATCGGAGTGAGAGTTCACTGATGCCGAATTGACGGTGTTTCCAGGGAAGCCACTTGTGCGGAAGATGACCTAAGTCCTTGAAGAAAGCTGAGGATGACTAGGTCGATCTGCTGCTCCTTCTACAGTGCTCGCTAGCCACCTTATGACCACCTGCCAGATCATCGGCAGCTGAAGACAATTTGCCGACGAGAAAATGTATTTGTCTTTCCCCTTCTCTGCTTGTCTTCCCTCCAGGCCTTGGTGTTGAGACTGATCTATCTTCCCTTTTGCTTTTTGAAAAAGTCCGTCGACAAAACAGTTGATAACCATACAGCAGAAAGGTCAGCTCTGTCTCCCCCTTCTCCCTCATATGCATGTCCCACATTACATCTCCTATACCCAATGCTTGACACGGCTGAAAAAAAGATTACCTGCCTAAGAATTCTCAAGATCCAGAGAGGAAGATGTCAGAGAATTTCTTGCCTGTTCCATTGAAGCCCCAAGTTGGCCTTCAAAACCAAAGTCGCAAACGCACACACACACACCACACACACGCGCGCGCGCGCGCGCGCGCTCGCGCGCGCTTACAAGACATCTAGAGGAGGAAGTGAATGTATGCTCACCACTGAACTGTTTTTTTCCTTGACTCTGTTTTCTAACCTGTCACATTCTCCTGATGACGCCTGTGGGCGAAAGCTCGAGTTTTAATGTTTGATTTTATCCTTGTGTGGAGAAAATGCAGAACTTGTTTTTTACCCTGTACATTTTTAGTCTGCCTGTTCTTATGCTTGGTTGTGGTGCGGTGCGGGCAACGGAAAATTCTACTTGCGAATAATGCTGAACAACTAAGTAGTAGGGGGAAATAAGTGCGGGCTAACAATTCTTCCGTCATTACAGCAATAACTTGGTAAAGATTTGAACTAAAAAAACAAACAAACAAATAAACGGGGGGGTGGAGGGGGGGGGGGGGGGGGGGGGGGTGAAGATGAAGCAAATGGGAACATGAAGTTAGGAGAATATTTGTAATCATGAAAACCCTTCACTAGCTGCATGAGGGAACCATCGTAATCTCTCTCGAAGGCAAATTTATTGAGATTGCATGCTCCTAGGCCTTTCATCCACTGGATTAGACTCATCAGGGAGACACGGCTGATTGTATCTGCGCTTTTGGCGTCAAATAGAGACACACCACAGTCCATAATTCGGTGGTGTTCTCACCACCAAGGGTTCGAAAAAAGAATCCAGAAGCACCCCCAAAGCAGCCAGCGAAGGGTAGTAAATGAAGCAAACAACAGTATGGACAGGAAAAAAAAGTTTGCTGAAAAACTAAAAACATTATGCAAACAGTATAAAATGTAGGGGACAATATGGTTGTAAACCTTAAGATGACACACTGTCCACAAAACTGGCATAATACACTGTTCCAGCCAGCACTAACATAATATTTTCAGCTTTGTTCACATTAAGAGTTGGTGACAATTATCTTATACTATTGTCATTGTTGAACGACTGTGTGTCTGTCTGTCTGTTGGATCTGTGTCGGTCCAGTGTCGGTTGCTGTAAAACAACGACAGTGAACTGAGCACGGGCCAACTGAAAGATGACAGTATCAAGCTGACAGTTGTCTGACCACACACACACACACACACACACACACACACACCCACATTCACAAGGATTTAATGACAGAAAACCATGTTTCCACAGCAGCCAGAAGAGTTCAGTTTGTAGAGCGCCTGGGTCTTGATCCTGGTGATTCAACGGTTTCTGGTCCAATCTCCGCTGGGTACATCCGGATTTTTGTCTCGGAGTGAATACTGGCCCCGACTCCATTTCTGTAAAAAATAAATCGAATGAGGCTATAAACTACAGTTCCCTGTGTGAACGCACGCTTAACACTTTGCGCACAAGTAAAACCCCTGTTGCTATTTTTTTGTTGTTTTAAGAGGACAGTTTAGCTGGTTGGTATGGATGACAGGCTATACATGGCATGAACCTCTGGTGACAAATCGGAAGGCTGAACGAAAAAAAGATGCGAGTGATACTGTATGAATGACACGGGTAACAACTGAATGAGGCGCCAGCAGAGATATTCAGCTCTACCCGAGTAGGCAGTTCGTTGTCTAAAGGTGAGCGTTGATTGCAAAGCGCTCAGTGCTTGGTTTCTCGCCGAGGATATGCGCTGTATGAGTGCCCTTAACAACGAAAATAACACCAGCTTTCCAGCCAGTGGTGTGATCAAAGCATGGGACGCCGTAGAAGCAGCTGGTGTGGACAATTTTGTGATGACCGTTCACAATCAGGACATGGGTTTAGACGATCTGGGATGATGGCTCACTGTTAGTATGCTGGTGTACACAGTCTAATGACTGCTGAGTACTGCGATGTTTTGTGTGCACATAGGGCTGCTATAGACCTGCAGCCTGCAACCAGTGCTGCCAGTGCTGCTAACACACACACACATTGGCACTCAGTACAACAGAAGAAAACTTCAGTAAACCCTAAAGTTCTTTGCTGGCCCACACACCTCTCATGTAAACACGACATCACCGATTAATATTTCTGGTTCGTTAGGTATCAAGTGGGTTCCGTTGATTTGCTCGCCTCCATATACGGTCATCCACAGTTGCGTAAAGAACGGAAGACGCCGTTATCCCTGCCTGGATTCCACGACGTTCATGGGAGTGGATGCATGGAGATCTCTATACTTCCTGGCGATTTACGTCTGGCTGAAGACCTGTCGTCTGCACTCATCACACCAAGCAAGCCTGCCTTTGGATACACATCACTTGGTCATTGCCCATGGCCAACACGTGGTTACAGATGCTAAATATTTATGACTACGACTACTACGACTACTACTACTACTAGTACTACTACTACTACTAGTAATACTATCACTACTACCATTATTATTATTATTGTTATTATTTATTATTATTATTATCATCATGATCAATATTATTACTATTATCATTATTATAATCATCATTATTATTATCATCATCATTGTTGTTGTTGCTGTTTTAGCAGCTTCTGCTGCTGTTGCTATCATTCTTCTTCTTCTTCTTCTTAATGTTATTATTATTATTACTTTCCCCACCACCACTACCACCACCACCACCACCATCATCATCATCATCACTATCATCATCATCATCATCATCAACATCATCATTATTACTACTGTTCTTGTTGTTGTTGTTGTTGTTGCTATGGTTGTGGTTCCTGTTGTTGTTGTTGTTGTTGGCATTATTATCATCATTATTACTGTTATTCTTATCATCATCATCATCATCATCGTCGTCGTCGTCGTTGTCGTTGTCGTCGTCGTCGTCGTCGTTGTTGTTGTTGTTGTTCTTCTCTTTCTTCTTCTTCTTCTTCTTCTTCTTCTTCTTCTTTTTCTTCTTCTTCTTCTTCTTCTTCTTAATGTTATTATTATTATTACTACTTTGTTTTCACCATTATCATCATCATCATCATCATTGTTATTACTGTTGTTGTTGTTGTGGTTGTGGTTGCTGCTGCTTGTTGTTGGCATTATTATCATCATTATTACTGTTATTCTTATCATCATCATTATCATCATCGTCGTCGTCGTCGATGTTGTTGTTGTTGTGTGTTGTTTTTTCTTCTTCTTCTTCTTCTTCTTCTTCTTCGCATTTTCATTATTATTACTACTATGATTATCGTCATCGTTGTTGTCATCCTTTTCATGTTGTTATTGTTGTTATTATTGTCATAATTTTATTGTAGTTCTTCTTCTCTTTCTTGCTATTATTATTAGTATCATCATCATCATCATTAGCAACAGCAGCAGCAGCAGCAGTAGTAGTAGTAGTAGTAGTAGTAAAAGTGCTTTTATTTCGCCTACCTTCGGCTAGAAACCAATTTCTATGCACTTTACTATCTACGCTCTAGTTTACACAACGGGCTGCCTATCTGGGTTGAGGATTTCAGTTGAGACATACCCCTTGAGAAGACTTGTTCTCTGTCTCTGTCCATGTCTCTATGTCTCTGTCTCTCCGTCTCTGTCTCTCTCCGTCTCTGTCTCTCTCTCTCTCTCTCTCTCTCTCTCCTCTCTCTCTCTCTCTCTCTCTCTCTTCCCATCTCACTTCAGAGGCATGACGCCCAAGCCTTTCATTCTGGCTCCCTGTGCAAAGCCACACCCTGGCTTGGCCCGCTACAGCCGGCTATGGCAATCCACGGGGAGCATTCAGTGTCACGTCGTCGTGATGCAACACACCAGAAGAAGACGCTGCACTGCTGCCGACCTACTGAGGGTCTTCTATGGCCCAAGCTCCCTACTTAGGGCAATATATGCTTAGTTGCGGAGCAAGCGTGAGTGAGGTCTTCCCCAGAGGACGTCACCACATCTTTCCAACGACAGTCCCCATGAATGTACTGTTATCAGCGACCCCGACACCACCGCACCGAGTGGTGGGAAAGAAACATTGAAGTTGCCATGACAGCAGTGTATGAAGGCCCACAGAATTTTAAAAAAATTATCTGTTTTCAAAGCTGACGGATGAGGATGAGGATGATAAAGACGATGTTACAAAGTTCCAGTTTGGTTTGAGACAACATGACAAGGCGTAACTCCGCGTTTACTTACATATCATATCCCGGCTACACCAGGCCCGTGAGACACACACACACACACACACACACACACACACACACACACACACACACACAAGCACACACCACACATACAAGCACACACACACACACACACACACACACACAACACACACACACACACAACATCTGCAGTGGTGGACAGACCATGTGAGCAACACTGTCAAAAACGCGCCCATAAAGTGGATGAATTTGTTGTTCCCGTCTTTCCAGTTGAGCTCATTGCAAACCGAATCCGGATGGATGCTGGCTGGCTGGGGTGAGACAAATTCTGCAAATAAAAGCCTCTGATTAGAATTGAATTCATGACCTCCTCCCACCCATGAAACTGCGACGTTACCACTACTAAGTCTTCTCGGATATGGAAATGAATTTCTGCAAAAAAAAGTTTTGGGACACCCATCAAGCAAAACATGTTATAAAATGCATCCTTTTAGAGAAAGTGTGGGACATGCAATACGTAGATGAGCAACAAGTGGTCAACCTCCAAACGAGGCTGCAAAATAATTCGTCAGAACAAGCAAAGGCTTTCAGAATGTATGACAAATGCTGGGTGGCGAAAGCTACTCAGCTACAAACGGACGACAATGAACATGGCTGGAAAACGAAGACAAGTTTGATGGACTGAAAATCGTTCACAGTACATCTCCACATTCTCTGAGAATTGTTCTCTTGAATGAAGTGAACAGTTGGATGGACTGAAAATAGTCCACAGTAAATCTTCACATTCTATGACAATTATTTTCTTGAAAGAAAGAAAAGTTTAACGGGTTCGAATTGCTCACGATACATCTCCATATTCCATTACTCCCATTCTTCTGGTTGATGACACTTTCCTTACAAGGGTAGTAACTCGGAGTAACGCTGGACCAATCATTTAAGCCAGGCGTTGAACAGATCGTCTAGCGATGACAGACACAACCTCCAGAACATACATCACCCAACAGCTCTCGCAACAGCTGACGACCCCAGTCCAGGGAAAGACAAACCAGCCATCAGCCGCCACAACATCATCATAGGAATTTCAGATGGGGGTGAGG
>JADBJO010000967.1:15000-22500 GCA_016801955.1 Conus betulinus | reverse complement strand
TAGAAGGGCGATCCATAAAAACGGGGACCCCGTCCCCGCCACCCATCGAAGGATGTCGCAGGTGCCTCCAGCAACGAAGTCTGACCCTCGGCTCAACGATGACGTCGAGGGCGGAGGACACAGAGGTGACGAGCCTCCTGGATGGCTGCCTGTTGTTGTTCCCTCGGCTGCTGTCCCTTCTCTAACTCCTTCGTTCCACCTCTTCACCATCGTGATGTAGGCACTGCTCACCAACAACAAAATACACCCCTGATTGCTGGGTAGTGGTTGGTTGCTACCGTCACGTGGGCTGGGTTCTAGTGAGCTGAACTGACCCTGCAGCACGTGCTCCGCTTGGAATGCGGACACTCTCACTGTGCCCCCCCCCCCCCCCCCCCCCCCCCTCCTCCCCCCGTCTTTAAGCGACGCACGCTCTGTTGCGGTGCCCCAGACCACGTGCAAAGAAAGGGATGAAAAACAAAATTTTAGGGCAGGGTAAAAAACAAAATATTAGGGCATCCTGCCCTGGGTCACCCTAACCAAATGTGACACAATATATGTCTTCAATGACCATAGACAGGACTGCGCAATCCTCGCACTCCAACAGTCTTCCAACAAAGTTATAGTCCGTCTTCTAAAACGAAATCTGTCTCTCACACTTCAATAGACACAGCACAACTCTCACACACCTCCCTCCGAGGGACGTTTGATAACCAACTATTTTAGATCATCCTATGTCACTTGTATGGCTCCTAACGACTCAGGAGGAAAAACACTCAATCAGGGTCTCGTACGCCTGGATCCCTTCACCTAGGTCTCAGTGCCCGACTCAGATAGTCGGCACCCATGTTGTCGGCCCCTTGGATACTTCTGAACTCGAAAGAATGAGACTGTAGCTCCAACCCATGAGTCTTTGGCTAACAGGCCTCATGCGGTGCAGATACTGCAATGGATGATGATCGCTCTCGACCACAAACTGGCGCCCATACAGATACGGGTAGAATTTCCTGATACCCCATACTGCTGCCCTAGCATTCTTGCTTGATGGTGTGGTATCGGCGCTCAGCGTCCGTCAGTTTCTTACTGGCTTATACGATGGGTTGGAGCCATCGCCCTTGGTCTTGTTGGAGGACAGCGCCCAACCCAATGCCAGATGCATCTGTCCTAAGGACGTAGGGTAGCTGGTCATTCAGAAGCAGCAGCACTGGTTTCTGGCACAGTTTGGGCCATGAGATTGTCAAAGGCTCTCTTGCAGTCTGGATCCCATTTGACCTTGTCGGGCTCCTTTCCTTTAGTCTTTTCTGTCAATGGCCGTGCCAGATCCGACTACACACCGATAAATCTACGGTAGTAACCGGCCAATCCCAAGAAAGCACAAAGCTGGGGGGTTTTTTTTTGTTTTTTTTTTTCTGTCTCTGGCTGTTCTGCTTGTTGGATCTTCTGCACTTTATCCTCCTTCAGAGTAATCCGGCCCGCAGAGATCACGTGACCCAGGAAGGAGGTTTCTTCATACTCTATGAAACCCTTTGTGGGTCTTGCGGGCATACCTACCTCTCTCAGGCAAGTGAACAGCAGGCGCAAAGTTTCCAGGTGCGTATCCCATTCCGCTGTGGCACACAAGATATCATCAAGGTATCGTCCATGAAATTGTGTATTGCGTCACTGTAGAGGGGTTGAAGAACGCGTCTCAAGTGACGTCAGCCAGTTCAGGCCAATATCATTTCTGAACGTCATTTCTGAATGTCTTCTCTGTCATGACAGCAAGGCTGACCAAGTACCTCATGGAAAACAAGTACTTGGATGTGTCAGTCCAGAAAGGTGGCATCCCAAGCGTGGCTGGCTGTGTAGAACACGCCACAATGATCTGGGACGCAATCCAAAGAGCTAAAACAGAAAAGAGAGAACTGGACGTAGTGTGGCTCGATCTGGCAAACGCATATGGATCTGTACCCCATGAGATGATACAGTTGGCTCTTGAGATGTACCATGTGCCAAAGAACATCTGCAACATGCTCAAGAAGTACTTCAATGGGCTTCTCAATGCGGTTCTCTACCAAACAGATTGGATCGACTTTGGAAGTGGGCATTGCAATGGGCTGTGCAATTTCTCCAGTACTGTCCATGTTGGCAATGGAAGTCATCTTGAAAACAGCAACAAGCAAAGCAAGACAAACAGACCTTGGCGATGGATACGAAATGCACCCTCTCAAGGCCTTCATGGATGACTCTACAGTAATTTCATCCAGAGAAGACGAGACACGTCATGTGCTGGAGAGGCTTGACGACATAGTTGCCTCGTCCAGAATGAAGTTCAAGCCAAAGAAAATCACAGAGTCTCTCAATGAGGAAAGGAAAAGTGGCCGAATCTGTGATTTTCAGTGTTGCCAACCAGGCCATTCCAACAGTGACAGAAGAGCCAGTCAAGAGCCTTGGAAGATGGTATGATGATACGCTGAAAGACACACACAAAGAGCAAAAGAAACCAAACAGATGTCGGAAAAAGGCTTGGACACCATTGACCGGTGTGTGGGCTCCCTGGCAAATACAAGGTCTGGTGTCTGCAGTTCATGCTGATACCAAAGCTCTTATGGCCTCTGATGATATACGACATCTGCACCCAGCATAGTGGAGGCAATGGAAGCTAAAATAAACAAGTTCACAAGGAAATGGCTTGGCGTCCCACCCTGTCTGACTGACATAGCGCTGTGCTGTCGCCACGAAAAGCTGAAACTACCACTGAAATCCATCCTGGAGGAATACAAAGCAGGGAAGATCAGACTTAAAAGCATGCTAGAGGACTCAGGAGACAAAGGTGATAGAAGCAATCAAGCCTCAGCTGAAAACAGGCAGAAAATGGAAAGTTCAAGAGGCGATGGATTCTGCAAAAGAAAGGAAAAGTCAAAAGAGACATGATGATTCAGGGGATGAGAAAAGAAGAGGTCCGAAAGAGACTCCAAAAAGCAGTCCAGCAGAGCCAGCAAGGCAATGGACAACGTGGGAGAATGCACTCCAAAGAAGTCTCACGTGGAATGACATTTGGCACATGGCCCCTTTCAGGATCAACTTCATTCTCAGATCTGCATATGACCTCCTGCCCTCAAAAGCAAACCTGGTGAAGTGGGGGAAAAACTGACGAGCCTGCATGACCCTCGGCAATGAAAAACAAACAGTGGAGCATATCCTAAGCTCATGTAAAGTAGCCCTGGCTCAAGGAAGGTACACATGGAGGCACAACTAAATGCTCAAAGAGATTGTACAAGTAGTCTGGGCTAGTACCAACACCACGAAAGGGAACATCAGGACTCAAAAAGCACCCGCAACATTCTTCACGGCAGGAGGCAGCAAATCATGGCCAAGAACAACAGTGCCACTCAGAACATGCAGGCAGAGTCTGCTGGACGAGGCAGATGACTGGGAGTGCACTGCAGACCTCCCAGAATGGAAGAGTCACCCATAGATCATCAGCAAGAGTGGCATGAGACTAGACATAGTAGTCCACTCTCACTCAACCAAGCAGCAGATCATGATTGAGCTCTCACGGTGCCATATGAGAACAGAATTGGAGGCAGCTCAAATCTACAAGACTGAAAAGTATGCTGATCTGGCAAACAGCCTGAGGAGAGAAGGCTATCAGGTCAACGTCCTCACTGCAGAAATTGGAGCTAGGGGGTTTGTAGGAACGTCTGCATATAGCCTCATGAAACAGCTCTCAGTTGCAGGGAGGGAAAAACCAGAGCCCTGAAAACAATGGCAGAAAGCGGCAGAGAGGTGTTCAAGCTGGATCTGGTCAAGGCAGAACAAAAGTGAACTTCATAAGGCTTTATTTTCCTACAAAATCCAGGTGTCCAAGTGGCTCAGTGGTTAGAGTGCAAGTCATTAAGTGGAAAATGAGCATGTCCAGAAAGTCGAATCCCAGCCATGGCCCGTCCCAAAGATGGGAAAAAAGGGGGGAAGGGGCAGCAGAGGGACATCCGGAGTTATGAACCGGGTGTGGCCCAACCCCCTAGAGTGTCAGGAGATAAGGGCCGAAAAACACTTGCTTGAAGGGGGGCTTCTCTTCTGAGGACTCTCTGCTGCCACGCTCTCCACGAGTTTCTTTCTACAGATACATACGTATACACTCACATACAAAGGCCTACATACATGCTTATATAGCATGCAGGTTCATTCACTTAATCATTCATTCCTTCAGTCATTCTCTTCATTCATTCACGTCTAATATCACACTCAAAGTGAACAGACGTTAAACAGAAGAACGAACAAACACACGCACGCACGCACGCACGCACGCACGCACGCACGCACGCACACACGCACGCACACACACACACACACACACACACACACACACACACACACTTTGGACTAGGTTACCAGTTTGTTTTACACGTAGAAATAAACTTTCTCATCCTAGCATAGGTTAAATGGAGGAAGAAGATGAACAAAAGCTTCATCGACAAACTCCTTTCGTACGCGTAGATCCATAATAGCATTATGACAGGAGGGGTACACATGAACATCAGACATTCCTCCCGTTGCTAGAATCAGTATCATACGTGGCAGGACAGCGAAAGTGATCACATTATATAACGAACTCACACGTCACAAGTCACGAACTCACCAGTCACAAGTCACGAACTCACAAGTCACAGTCTGCCTGTGGGTCCGCGCCCTTAGCACAAACTGATCGATCTTGATTGGTTGCTTTCTTACATGATTTAAGTGCAAGCTAAAGTCTAAATCTCATTTTGCTGATCAGTTTGGCAGTCCTCGTGACAACAGGGCATCTCACGAGAGACAATCTGTGACACAGGAATTCGCTGGTGCACTCTCTTAGTGAAAGACCAGCTGTGAACTGACAATCATGCAGATAGGATGGAAGACTAATATCTGTCAATGACGGTCTTTGTTTTTTTGAGTTGCCAAGAGGTTCCTGTAAACCTGGCGGTCCAGTAACGCAGTTTCACAGACAACGTGGTGACATAGGCTCAAGCCCCCAACATTTTACTTAACGACTGGTAACCCTTGGCCACAACAGCCAGCTCATGGCACATTGTTCTGGATAAGGCTGCGCATGTTTCTGATGAAACAGTGGGCTGAAATAGTTGAACGTAAAACTCAGGGCCTGTGAGGACAGACGACTGTATCCAGCTTCATGAATCGCTTCCAAAAGTGTGTCCATACCTCAGGGACGAATTCTGAGCAGTGACTGCCCTTTCAGTGTCCTTGATGATTATGTTGCCTGTTACCGACTACCATGTGTAACAGTTTATCATTGTCACATCATAGTCTAGGCACATGGAGTTTCGACCATACCCTACCATGGACTGAAACGTTAAAAAACGTTGACCTTTTGATACCCACCACCCATTTGCCCTTTACGTGCATGACAGAGGTTTCAGCTAAATAGAAACTGGTTGACAGCAGTAGAAATGCTGAAAAGAAAACCCATGAACACCACACTGCTAGTGCCCTACGACTGTACGATTCTGTATCCAGTTGGAATGAACGTGGGTTGTTTCGCTGGCAAGTTTGGGACTTGAAATCAGTCAGACAAGAATGTTGGAAAAGAATCGTTACATGGTGACATCTTTTTCCAGAATTCTTCTTGCCTGTCTAACGTGCAGCTTTCTCCTGACATAACAGTTCCCTAGTACCTAGGGCAAGACACACTTTACAGCATTGTCATTGTCATAGATGCAAAGCCATGCAAATTTATGCAGGCCTTTCTGCTTCCAGTTCTTTGGAATTTATTCCGGGGAATTGTTAGTAGGGATGTCTTCAGTGCTGGTATTTACACAAGTCTCAGACAGTGTTTAAGGTTGACGAGCAAAAAAACCAGCAAAATTCGACGTGAATGAACAGAACTTGCTCTGAGGGCAGATTGAATCACAGAGAATTGTCCACCCATGGAATGGCACTGTGAACGTCTCCTACTATTGCTGTCTGGTTACAGTCTTCAGTCATAGCTGATGAAGCAGACTAGAAGATAGAAAGAACACGTGAAACATGTCCATCGGGGTCAATGATGTCCGAAGTGGATGTGGAATGCCCACTAACTTCCACATCTGGCACAGGTCGGCCAAAAAGAGGAAGGGTGCTTAAGCACCTCCTATGTTCAAGGTGTATCATAAAGACAGACAGTATTCTGACAACACAACGTGAAGATGCGACACAAAACCATCAAATAACGTGGGCACATAATTTAAAGAACACCAAACGAGAACAAATTCTGCTGTACTTGACCATCGTTGCAACCAGAACCTTTTTCCGCGTCAAAAAAACCCCAACAAAATCTGCCTTCTGCTCTGAACCGCGAGAATTCCAACACAAAACCAAGGAAGCCAGACCAATCAACTAGAGATGCCAAGCTTCAACAGAGATGTTGGCTCTGAACTACCTTCTTTTTTGTAACTCCATCATGCATTTGCGAGAGAGTTGACAAGGTTAGACAAACTGACATTGAAGTCAATCCGATCGTCATATCAGTAGTCCTTTAGTGGTCATACTTTACTGAGTGTTATCTTTCAACCGTATGAATCTTCTCAAACCACACTCCTAAGACCTTCCATTGGCTTTCCCAGCCGATGTTATGTAAGAATTTTTTTTTTCTCTCCAGGTCACTTCAACAAATTTCTACAACTCTGATTGTGGTTATGAAATTGAGCTCTGTAAGTTTTTGTGTTTGTCTCTAAAGTCACTTGCTGTAGTAGTAGATTTGCTGGAAATTAAATCTCAGCTGGTCAAGATTCAGCCCAAAGGACTGACATTAAACCAGGTAGTCCAGAAAGGCATCCAATGAGGTTTTTTCTTTCTAACCTATGCTGCACTCGTTTACAACTTTCAAACTTCTTCTTACTTACATGGGAAAAAAAGTGCACATCGGAAATCCCACCAAAACACAACGGTGTTGTCTAAATCATCTACGAAACAACGTACATCAAATACTGGACAACCAACAGTTAAAACAACTCGGGATACTCAGCAAAATCCAATCTAAGAGAGATCCACAATGCTTTCGATTTGATACACTGGTGGTCGGACAAGCTGTGTCACACTGTGAGCAGCTGAGTGCAGGACCTGAACAGGCTAGGCAAAAAAGCTACAAAAGCAACGTTAAGGACCATCACGTGTGTCTGCAAAACGTAACTGTAAAAAAAAACGTAGAGGACGCATGCGTCTAAAACATATACAGGAAAAGTGAAATCTTCAGCACCGTCAAAGAAAAAGTCCCTGTGTTTTTGCTGCCCGTAGAATTCTTTCTACCATCCCCGAACTTGTTTTATCCAGATGCTCTAAAGGACCCATAAATGGACTCATGATGATGTTTGTTATTTCGCAGTTCTTAGTATTGAAGATTGTGTCCCCGATTATATCGCAGCGTGGACTGGGTGGTCTCACAGCCATGTCTTCTGAGTCTCTAATTGTAGTAAGTAACCTTACTGTCTCTGCTCTGTACTCCCTGAGGATGAATGTTAAGGGTATATTCACCTTTGCTTATCGACAGAAAAGCGCAATTTC
>JADBJO010000967.1:0-10000 GCA_016801955.1 Conus betulinus | reverse complement strand
GTACAGACCGACAGACTAACAGAGAGTCATGAAATCAATCGATGTATTAGTTCTACGAGCTATGTATCCTTGCAGATCGGCTGTCTTCACTGTATACTCCAACACAATGGTAAAGCGCAGTGTGGCTGGTGTACCGATTGAATCACTTGTCTGGTCGTCTTCTTTGTGTCGCCTCTTCTCACAGGGAAGGTGTAAACGCATCGTGTTCAAAACCTCAAACTTGGTAGCCGTGAGATGAAGCACAGCACAACGTTATTTACGCTAAAAGATCATTCGACGGTTTAGCAGTGTGTAAACTAGCATGTTCCACTCCCTGTTCTCGTCTGTGTGTTCTTGGTGTTGTTTTCGTCAAGTAACAATGATAGCGATAATACTAGTGGTTGTTGACGTTCTTGTTGCTGTTGATGTTGTTGTTGTTGTTGTTTTCATCAAATACTAATCATAATGATAATGATGGTGATAACGATAATGGTAATAATATCAATAGAATATATAGATAAATAAATAGATAAATAAATATATGCAAACATGAATAAGTCTACAGTAGAAAGAAACTCGTGGAGAGCGTGGCAGCAGAGAGTCCTCAGAAGAGAAGCCCCCTTCAAGCAAGTGTTTCGGCCCTTATCTCCTGACACTCTAGGGGGGTTGGGCCACACCCGGTTCATGACTCCGGATGTCCCCTCTGCTGCCCCCTTTTTTCCATCTTGGGACGAGCTATGGCTGGGATTCGAACTCATGCCCCTCTGGACATGCTCATTTTCCACTTAATGACTCGCGCACTAACCACTGAGCCACTGGGACACATGATATTTGCAGGAACGTTAAGCGTTATGAAGTTCACTTTTGTTCCTTCTTGACCAGATCCAGCTTGAACACCTCTCTGCTGCTTCTGCCATTGCTTTCAGGGCTCTGGTTTTTTCCCTCCCTGCAACTGAGTGCTGTTTCATGAGGCTATATGCAGACGTTCCTACAAACCCCCTAGCTATAGATACTACCACTAATGCCAGTCTTTCAGGCTAATGCCCGGATGATGAAACAAAACTGAAGAGAAGTCCAAGTCAATGCTAAGAACAAAACAATAACACAGAGTACTTGCAAAGCGCAATTCTGGTTGGAAACTTGTTATTAATTCACAGTTCACCCTTAACCTATTACAAAACATTATCGTTGTGTGCACTACGGGAACCACGTTGTTTAAAATGCTTGGGTAGAAACAACAGGAAAGATTGTCTCGTTTCGTGGAATGAGAGGCAGTGAGTTCCACCAACAGGGGCTGCAAAACCAAAGGAGCACTCAGCAAACGATTTTGGATTTCTATTGGGATCTTAGGGACATTTGACTGAAAGAGCAGAGAGTACACGGTGACTGACAGGTGCAAAATGTAGAGATCAAAGGGGGGTAAAGAGAACCATTAACACACACACAAACAAACACAGACACATAGACACAGACACACAGTCACAGAAAACACACAGACACAGACACGAACACACACACACACACACACATGCGCACGCGCGCGCGCGCACGCACACATTAATGCACGCGCGCGCGCGCGAGCGCACACACACACACACACACACACACACACACACACACACACACACACACACACACACACACACACACACACACACACACACACACGGACAAACGCACTCACACACACACACACACACACACACACACACACACACACACGCACGCACGCACGCACGCACGCACGCACGCTCTCGCGCGCACGCACACACACACACACACACACACACACACACACACACACACACGCACTCACGCACTCACGCACACACACACACACACACACACACACACACACACACACACACACACACACGCACGCACACACATGCACGCACACATGCACACACACGCACAGAGAGAGAGAGAGAGAGAGAGAGAGAGAGAGAGAGAGAGAGAGAGAGAGAGAGAGAGAGATGGCATGTGATGGGTATGTATGGAAGGGGAGTCAGGAACGGTGATAGGATGAATATGCCATTCTATACATGAAGAAGATGCAAAGCGTGTACACGTGCTTTGTGTGTGTGTGTGTGTGGGGGGGGGGGGGGGGGGGGGGAAGTTATCAAGCATCGAGGAAGAACAAGTTTTGCAAAATCGGTCCAAACCGCATAAATTGAACCGTTCACTTGTGGGCGCCTGCGTGTTTTTGTGCGTGTGCACGCGCGCACACGTGTATGTAGGTGTGAAAGAGGGAAAGTGGATAATATATGCATGCACAGGCGGCAGCCACATGTAAAACAGAAGCACATATTCTTGGACACTGGTTATTTTCTTGTGGTGCGTGTAAGTTGCTACTACGTGTTATACTTTTAGAACGTGTTGCTTGAAGGCTTCTGGTTTGGTTTTTTGCTTGTTTTCACAGCTTTTATGTTGCAAGGGTTTATGTTGTTGTGTCCCGTGTTTAATGCTCTCTTTTTTTTTGGTCAAACTCTTCAGTAACTTGTATATCAGAATATACGAATGGAGAGCAAATGCATACCAGATCCTCCTGAACGGGAACACCATCCAGAGGTCATCGGGAGAATGGCATCAGACGCTTTTCTGATATTCCACTCAAGTTCATCGAAACAAACGCTTCTGTTTGAACTCATTGCGCCATAAGAAAAACAGAAGGAAGCAAGCTCATATCTACACGAAGCAGAGATAACTCAGTTTAGCCAGCAGCTTGAGAGAGACTCTGGCTTTCAGGCCAGAACAGTCACTATAGACCTTGACGCAATCGGGTTTGTAGGCACTATGCCTATGATCCTATGTAACGGCTCTGGATTTACGGCAGGAAGTGGGGCATAACCCTACAGGCAATGGCAGAAGCAGTTTAGAAGATTCCCTGTTGGATTTGGTCGAGGAGGAATAACAATGAAGCTCATAAGCTAAAATTTCACAGAAGAGGACTGGTTGTTCCACAGCTGGGTGGCTAGACATCCGTGGAAAGCGATTGCTTTTATGGCGACCAGGTCCCCAAGGGCGACTGATCTAATCACAGTCAGTCCGTCTGCATGGGTGTCTGCCATGCGAAGATGTTGGCAATCTGTTGAGCAAGGGGAGAGAACACAAGACACAAATCTCACCGTGCACCATCCACTCAACAGACAGCGAGGTGTGACATAACTTCACAGCACGATTCCACCCACGCACATCGTGATTCAGTAAACCTTTTCATTCTTGACAGCACACTTGCACGCGCGTCGTGAATCAAGAAACCCTTACATTCTCCACAGCACAATTCCCACACACGTCGTAAATCAATAAACCTTTCCATTCAAGCTCTCACAACAGGCAGGAGAACGGCGGAAAGAGGCCACCATCCCAGTGACTCAAAACACTCAATATCCCAGGGGGTGTTGTAGAATCTTAAAATTCAAACAGACCACAAACTGAGATGCTTCTTTACAATAGCTATTGAGACACCACGCCCATGGAGTCCGGAAGCTCTTTATTCCTCTCCTCAAGCTGGAACGCATTCATAGAGCACCACTTTCTTTTTGTATAAAAAGGAGTTTCCAAAAGAAAGGAAAACAACATATGTTTTAAACTCTTCGGGTACCAAATTTCCTCCAATCGACAGGAGTCACAAGGAATACACTAATATATATATAAATATATATATATATATATATATATATATATATATATATATGTGTGTGTGTGTGTGTGTGTGTGTGAGAGAGAGCGGGGGGGGGGGGGGGGGGGGGGGGGGGGGGGGGGGAGAGAGAGACTGGGGAACTTCCGACATCATAACCCAGAGTTCCTCTACGTTCTATGATATAAATATTAGAAACACGTCTGGCTTCCTGCTGGCCAAAACGAAATTAACATTCGAGAAAATAGGGCGCCCCTCGCTCTGAGATGAATTTGTAGAAGGCCACAGCCCTGGTGTCAGAATTCACGTACAGTTTTTCTTCCTTACGTCCACGCAACAGAAGACTCTTTTATCAACACTGTCTTTTGGGGATTTCGATTTTTTTTTCTCCGAGGTTGAGGATCAAAAGTCCGCTTTATATGCTCCAGATCGTTTAGTACACTAGAGCACCTAGTACACACACACAGGCCATTTACCAGCCACTCCAGGCTAGCTGACCATATTGGGGAGGCGAGAATGAACAAAACTCCCCCCCCCCCCCCCCCCCCTGCAAGAGAGACAGCAACCAAAGCGCAAAGCCTGGCACTGACTTCAACTGCATGACAGGACAGGAAAGCGGATTGGAAAATTACATTCCCAGTCTAAGTCCTTGTTTCATAATTATAGATGATATTTTTTGGAAGGTAGGAGAGACATGGGGGCCGGGACTGGTTGGTAAACATGTCATATAATATCAGTTCTTGTGATAAACAAGGTTGACAGTTTGGACACGAAAGGTTTAAAAAAAAAAAACCTGCACAGTTACGCAGAATTCTGCTTTTTTATGACACAAAAGGACATTCCCCTACACCACTGCCCAAACTATTGAAAAGCACTTTCTAGCTATGGTGCTATAGTTTCTCTCACGTTGGCAAAGTTTTCTGCTGACATGAATAATGGGATACAACGTATCCTAAAAAAAAGGACTACAGCAGCAAGGCCAGTACTGCTGACATTAGTTTTAAGACCAAATGGCTGAGAAAGATCGTTCGGTCTAGAGCAGGACCAGCAACCCTGTTTCTGAACATATAGAAAAAAGCTTGCTTACAATCCTTCGTCCATGCAATGGGCACGCTCCAACCTCTTTGGTTGGATTAGTAGGAAATGCTGTGATGGCTATGACATGTTCCATAAACTAAACAACCCCTTTAAGTAAGCCTTTTAATCTTTTTTCTTCAAGAAGAATGCTCGGGAAAAGAAAAAAAAAAATCGTCTTTACTTTCGTTTGCCTGAGGCTTAAGAATACCTCGGGGAAAACATGTCTCCAAAACTCTTCCTGTATGGAGCCAGCACACATCTTGGAAGGACGGGCAATGAGTCCTGTACCTTGAATACAGCCGAGGACACAATACAAGGAACAAGATGCGTATTCCTGGAAGCTCTTGCAACAAGGATGCCAAGACTGAAGAAACTGGTAAGATTTTACGTCCCCATCGTTCTGGCAAAATGTCACTTTACTTTGAATATTTCGTGATAACGATAGCACAGTGGCAACACAAGGCTTTTCAGTAAGTTTGCCAGTCACAATCAATGGGAAGAGGGAACGTGGGGGGGGGGGGGGGGGGGGGGGGGGGGGGGGAAGGGAGGACGGAACAGATCTTTATGATCTATGCTACTTTTGCCAAAATAAACACAATATATCATCACATTTGATTAAC
This sequence comes from Conus betulinus, assembly GCA_016801955.1. Taxonomy (NCBI): domain Eukaryota; kingdom Metazoa; phylum Mollusca; class Gastropoda; order Neogastropoda; family Conidae; genus Conus; species Conus betulinus. The sequence continues at coordinate 4,684 of JADBJO010000967.1, read as the reverse complement.
AGTCTCAGTTGGGGACTTTTTCTACGTCTGGCATATAAGGCAAAAGAAAGTACAGGAATGTCTGGAAAAACATTTGGAGAAAAAAAATACTGAACCGTTATCCAGGGAAACTGCACAAATTTGGCCCTCTGGTCTTGTTTTCCGGTAGACAACACAAGTATGGCAGATCAGCCGGCTAAACGCATCTGTGACTACTGGGCAGATCAACTTAACGAAGAACTCGTGGAAGAGTGTGATGTATGCTGCGTTGTCTCCCTGCAAAACTGTCTTGTGCCGCGCACATGAATGATTTATGTAGTGGTTGAGGTGCTATGAATTTTCGCTCGCGCGCGCGCAGGGTTGGGTGTGTGTGTGTGTGTGTGTGTGTGTGTGTGTGTGTGTGTGTGTGTGTGTGGTTGTGTGTGTGTGTGCGTGTGTGCGTGCGTGTGTGCGTGTGCGTGTGTGTGTGTGTGTGTGTGTGTGTGTGTGTGTGTGTGTGTCTGCACGCGCTTCCGTGCGTGCGTGCGTACGCGCGCGTGCGTGTGTTTGTGTGTGTGTGTGTGTGTGTGGTGTGGTGTGTGTGTGTGTGTGTGTGTGTGTGTGGTGTGTGTGTGCGTGTGGTTTTGTGCGTGCGTGCGTGCTGCGTGCGTGCGTGGCGTGTGTGCGTGCGTGTGTGTGTGTGTGTGGTGTGTGTGTGTGTGTGTGTGGTGTGTAATGACACCTTGATTTGGCCACGTTTCTAGTTACATACCCACAGTATCCTGACAGAGTGTAGTGTGATTTCAGAAAACCCAACATAACTGACCTCAAAAGTGTGCATACCTTTCCGCTTTGCGTGAGACTGGGTGAATTATGATGCGAGAAACTGCTGTCATACTTCTGACACACAGAGCGTCCTATTGGACTGCGTGCCAGAAGTCCAGCGGCAGTAGTTCCACAGGAATACTATATACATATGTTATTCGGTGGTTCAGGTCACAAAATACACACTGGTCAGGAGAAAAACTGGTTTGAACTGTGCATTTTTTTTTGTGTTCGATTGTTTTTCGTACGTAATGACCAGATATATTAATAATATTAGCCTGCGATATATTAGGCGAATGACGAAAAACAATACTTTTGTTCTGAAAACCACATACATTTTTTTTTTTTCAAATCAAAACTTCAAGATCAGTGGCATGTTGTTTTCTGCTGGAAAATTATAAAACTTTAAATTCTGTTTATGCGTGTGCATTGTCAGCAAATCTGTTTTTTGTTGTTATTGGTGGTGGTGGTGGTGGTGGTGGTGGTGGTGGTTGCCTGCTTTGATGGTGGTGGTGGGTGGTGGTAGTGGGGATGGTTTGCTAGTCACATATAAGTCATTAACTGCAATGGATGTGCCTGGGTCATTTAGTGCTGCTAGGGTGCAGTTGTCTACAAAGAGAACATCTTTTTTACTGGGGCCTGGGGAAGTTTAATTTGTGCCTTCAGATACCTAAGATCAAAGAAGCAGCCATCACATAGGCAGCAGAGAGTGATTCCTGTATCAGTCAAAGAGAGGTCGGCAATAGCAGGATAGCGAGCAGTAAGCTGAAGAGAACAGGGGCAATCACAAATCCTTGCTTTACACCGTTGGAAACCTGGAAAAAACCAGGCCATCATGTTGTCACGGATAGCCAAATAGCCAAAACAACACTGATGAACTTGGACATACAGCCAAGCATGGACGAGATGGCCAAAGAGATTTAACGATCTAAATAGCGTCAAAAGCTTTAGTCAGGTCTACGAAGAGGATGTGCAGGTTCTGGTCCTGTTCACCGTCCTTTTCATGGACTTGCCAAATTACAAAAATCATGTCAAATATCCCTCTCGGGATCCTAAATATACTCTGGCTCCCAGATACCAAATCTTCTAGCAGGTTATGTTTGACAGGCTGTGGATAATACAGGTCATGGTGTTTGCTATGAAGCCCAGAAGTGGGACGCCTCGTTTACGGTTCCACACAATTCAGTTTTTATTCAAGTGGATGATGTTAATGAACCTGAAGAGAGCCGTCCTCCCACAACTACTGCAAAAAACTCTCACCCACAGCATTGATGCTCTTGCAATTGTATAATGAAGAGCGTGTTTATGACTAGAGATTCATTTTTTTGAAAAGGTATCAACAATATATTATCATCATTACGACTTTGACTCACACATCATTTCCCTTCCAACAGCCTCGTTCTCATTCAACGTCCTTCTTCCTTGCGCTGAACTCTGAAGCGATCAAAGCTAAGTGAATTTTCGTTGTTCTATTCGTTTGTGTCTTACCTGAAGAAGACCTAAAAGGTCGAAACGCGTTGTGTTTTGTCTTGTGACTCGTTTGTCTACGTTTCTCTGGGCGGTTCGCTAACATTATTTAAGATTTGTTTAGATTTCGGCCTGCAGTCGTCTCACTTTGCAACTAGATCTATTTTGATTCATACTGACTGCTACCCTTTGTTGTTTTGTATTTCTGTTTACGTCATCAGTGTGTGCAATTGTTATCGTGTACACGTCTTTCGATCATTGTATACTGTTAATCATTGATACGTATTTCGTTTAACTTATGTTTTTTAAGTCGTGTACGTGCGATCGCAGTTAGGCACTCCTGACCATTTAACTGTAATTTTCTCTCTCAACCCACTCTACAGTAAGAACCTAAAATCAGAACATAATGCCGGCCCCCAATTCCTCTCCCGTACACATGCCAGTTTTCACCAGTCCATTCATTTTCTGCCACCTATCATCCAGCCATTTGCACTAGGGTATACTGCTAAAACACAGTTCCAGAAAACGAAATCTGCAACCCATCTCAACTTTCTAAAACAATGCATTCGACTGCGAATCACCCCTCGCGGCTTCTCACTTTCTCACACCCCATCCGATCTTCATAATACCGCTCTTACCACTACCACTACAAGGATTCTATTCCAAGCCAGCCGTAGACTCATGTGGGCACATATCAAAACACTCAATTCATCCCTGGAATCTCTCTCCCGTCTTCTTCAACATTTCAAACAACGAAACCACAATCATCATGCCCATAGCCACTGCTTCAAGACTCAGACAGCTCATCCATACACACAACCAACTCATTCACAATCACTGCTACCAGATTAAGCAAGACAGTTATCGAAACTACAAAACAAATACAAGGCAAACCCAGACCAGTTGAATCCCCCTACACACAACACTGATCCCCCTATCACCCATGAGCAACACCACCACCTTGTTCGCTGCATTCCTGATAATCTGACTCTCACCAATGATGAAAGATCAGTCCTGGCAAAAGGTCTGAAATTTATTCCCATTCAGCCTACCACCAATAAATATCAAAACCACGTTGATGTTGAAAGATTCTTTAGAAAATTAAGATGGATGGCTGCACTTGACGGTGTGCCAAAGCCCCCTCTACCAGAGAGCTCAGACATTTTTACCCACCTTTTTCGAACTCAGTACTTCGCCAGCCACCTCTTGACAAATCCACTGAAGTTGAACTCTACATCAAAAAGTGTAGAAAAGAAATCTCTCAAGTGAAATCCAAACCTGTCCGCCATTCCAACCTCTCACGGGATGAACAAAAAGCCCTTGAATCACTGAGACAACGACAAGACATTGTCATCAAACCAGCAGACAAGGGTGGTGCAGTGGTGGTCTGGGACAAACAGCTGTACATAAAAGAAGCACACAGACAACTGTCAGACACAAATTCTATACACCACTCACAGTATCAACCCTCCCCAACACCAGAAAACTCATCTCAACCACAGTTAAACAAGAAATCAAACATAACAACTTACCGAAGACAGCCAAACTCCTCATAATGACAGACACCAAACAACCCCACCTTCTACCTGCTCCCTAAAATACACAAAACCAATACACCCGGCAGACCCCATTGTATCTGCATGCAGCTGCCCTACAGAACACATTTCACAGTACTTAGACTCTCTCCTCCAACCCATCGTACAAAGGCCTCCCCACATACCTCAAAAAGACTACACACACACACTCAACATGATTAATTCATACAACACAGATCCCACTTTTCAACCCAGCCTCCTCTTTACACTTGATGTCGTCTCTTCTACACTTCCATCCCTCATGCTGATGGACTGAAGGCCCTCGCATTCTTTCTTAACAAACGGCCCCCAAACCAACAACACCCCCCCCACAGCTACACTGGTCAGACTTGCAGAATTAGTCCTCACCCTCAACACTTTTGAATTTAACAACCATACATTCTCACAAATCAGTGGTGTTGCTATGGGAACCAAAATGGGACCATCCTATGCCTGCCTCTTCATGGGACACCCTAGAACACCGCCTACTAACCTCTTACACAGGCCCAACACCAGAGCTCTACAAAAGATACATGGATGATGGATTGGGAGCCACATCCATGCCAGAACATGACCTCCAGAAATTTCCTCAACTTTGCTCAGACCTTCCATCCATCCATCCAGCTGACCTACACCATTTTTACAGTCAGTTAACTTCCTGGACATCACTATCTCCCTCAAAGATGGACTGCTTTGAACCTCAGTCTTCTGGGTTGATTCATCCCTTCAAAAAACATTGTTTTTTTTTTTTGTTATGCGGCAACCAATGATGGAATCTCACACAGCAGTGTGTGTAATCCAGCCTGTGTCAACTGGTAGTGCGCACGGGGGTCTTGGTGACCTCGTTACCGCGCGGGATA
>JADBJO010000966.1:469845-520448 GCA_016801955.1 Conus betulinus | reverse complement strand
TGTTTTCTGAGGTTTTTCTTTCAGACCCTGATCTTGTCCATCTCTTCTTGGCATCTGGATTTCTTTGGAGGTGTTTTCTCTTTGGGTAGTTTTGCTCCATATGCATCTCTACATGTGGCATACTCAGTGTCCCCAAATGCGGCTAGTTGTGTTCCAGGGTGCTTTTCCCTATCAGTGCATTGAGTCTTTGGACGATTTTTGCATCCAGTTTCTCCCAATCTTCAGTCTCGTTTGCTCATGGCAGGTTGAGTTTCAGGCACCTGGCATCAAAAGCCTGTGCTGCAGTGCACTGCTGCTCATTCAGATGAGTCTTCACACATCCCATCTTTGTTCTGTGGATCTTCATGCCATGGTTGGTAGCGAAGGAACTCAATATAAAAATTCGCCTTTGGGGTGAGTGTTGATCATCTGACAGTAGTTTGCAAACTGTTCCACAATATGAAAATAAGCCTTTGGGGTGAGTGTTGATCGTCTGACAGTGGTCTGTGAACTGTTCCACAATATAAAAATTAGCCTTTGGGGTGAGTGTTGATCATCTGACAGTAGTTTGCAAACTGTTCCACAATATAAAAAATTAGCCTTTGGGGTGAGTGTTGACTATCTGACAGTGGTCTGTGAACTGTTCCACAATATAAAAATTAGCCTTTGGGGTGAGTGTTGATTATCTGACAGTGGTCTGTGAACTGTTCCACACAATATAAAAATTAGCCTTTGGGGTGAGTGTTGATCATCTGACAGTGGTCTGTGAACTGTTCCACAATATAAAAAATTAGCCTTTGGGGTGAGTGTTGATCATCTGACAGTTGTCTGCAAACTGCTCCACAATAGATCATTCATAATTAGAGAACATTGTTGAAATAGAATACCAACGTTTCATACCAGAACAATAATCTCTAATATGATTGTTATAACTGATGTAAGATCTGTTAGTATTAGAGGTCAAAACTGCTCAGATAGTTTTTGCTGTGAATCTGCTGATTGTTGTTTTGTTTTTGTTCAGTGATCATTCCCATGGGGATACCAGGGGCTCATTCAGCACAAAGAGCTCCTTCAAAAACCTGTTGGAAGTTCTGTGCTAGCAATTCCTCTTTTCCGTGACTCTGCATTACTCTGCCTTGCCTTTCTCTGTGTGTGTGTGTGTGTGTGTGTGTGTGTGTGTGTGTGTGTGTGCATGCATGTGTGTGTGCGTGCACACGTGCATGTGTGTGTGCATGCGTGCGCACATGCACATGTGTGCATGTGTGTGTGCATGTGTGTGTGTGTGTGTGTGTGTGTGTGTGTGTGTGTGTGTGTGTGTGTGTGTGTGTTTAGCTGGTCTTCTGTTACTGTCATCTGCTGTATCTGCCTCTGTGGACATTGTCCCAGAAGCCATCTCACTGTTACTTCTAGTCACAAACTACGACATACTGACCTGTTTGTTGTAATCTGGTGTCATGAACATTGTACACACTAGCTGTCCATTTGCTAGCTTTTGAATGTGTTCTTTTTTTTACATTTAAATGTTTTTTTTTAATGAATTTGTTACTATTTCTTTTTTTAATCTGGGTTTGAGAAGTCAGGTTCAGTGGGTGGCCTATGTTACATGCCTGTAGGTTGTGAACAATTTAGCTGCCATGTCATGCAGTGGTGGTGGTGGTGGTGTAGCATGGCCTATGTTACCTGCCTGTAGGATGTGAAGTTTAGCTACCATGTCATGCATTGGTCTGGTGTAGCATTCTTTTTTTTATGATGCAATCTTTTACTGAAAAACAAAGAAGCAAACACCACTGACAATTTATGACCTTCAGGCAGCAAATAGGACCATACATAGATATACTGACATTAGGCAGGAAAAAGAAAACAAAGTTAGTATGGCCATGTAACGAGATCCAGTGCCTCTGCTGGAACAGTCCTCCAGGGAACTGTTCAAGGAGGGAGATGGAGAGACAGACAGAAAAAAGGACAAAGGACTGACAAAACTGTAGAGTGGACAGGAAAAAACATGGGCAGAGACGCAGGCCCTGGCACACAAGAGGCAGAACGGCAGCAAAGTGGTGAACTGTTCTTCACTGTGGTGCCCCAGTGACTCTCCACCCAGGTCCTGGCACACAACAGACATCTGGAGCAAAGTGGTGAACTGTTCTTCAGTGTGTTGCCCCAGCCACCCTCCATGCAGTTCAGGGAGAAGAAAGAGAAGAATCTTTTTTCAGGACCCTATCTGTTCATGATGCGACCTTTTTCCCGTTTGAGTTTGACGGCCCCCAAAGCCCTGTGTGATTGGCTGGGCTAAAGTGACAGAAATTAAAACAGCTGTGATTTGTTCAGTGATAGATCAGACTAGGGGTGTGTGGTGGTTAGAGTGCTGAGGTCAATGGTCACTGCCTGTGGTTATCAGCTTGAAGCCAGATTAGCACCTGTCCCTCTGAAGGGATGGAGGAGGTAGGGAAACAAGGAGAGAGGAGATGGACGTCACTCTCATAGTGCTGACTGGGAGGTGAAGTTGATGTCTTTTAGCACCAGGCTTCTCATAAACTGATGTCTTTTAGCACCAGGCTTCCCATAAACCGATGTCTTTTAGGGAAATGAAACAAACTGCAACGTTACGGAAACACGACGAAAAAGCAGAAAGAGCACACAAAAAAAACAAAGTGTGAAGTAATGCACTTTAATGCACGACACAAAACAAGACAAGAAATTTTCGGCAATAAGCCTTCCTCAGCACTTCACTTCTTCACTTTGGCTTCACAAGGGGAGTATTGTGCATGTTAATGTCTGTACTGTTTTCATTGTTTTGTTGTTGAGGAAGGCTTATTGCCGAAAATTTCTTGTCTTGTTTTGTGTCATGCATTAAAGTGCGTTACTTCACACTTTGTTTTTGTGTGCTCTTTCTGCTTTTTCGTCGATGTCTTTTTAGCACCAGATTTCCCATAAACCGATGTCTTTTAGCACCAGGCTTCCCATAAACCGATGTCTTTTAGCTCCAGGTTTCCCATAAACCGATGTCTTTTAGCACCAGGCTTCCCATAAACCTATGTCTTTTAGCACCAGGCTTCCCATAACCTGATGTCTTTTAGCATCAGGTTTCCCATAACCTGATGTCTTTTAGCACCAGGCTTCCCATAAACTGATGTCTTTTAGCATCAGGTTTCCCATAAACTGATGTCTTTAGCATCAGGTTTCCCATAAACTGATGTCTTTTAACACCAGGCTTCCCATAAACTGATGTCTTTTAGCATCAGGTTTCCCATAACCTGATGTCTTTTAGCACCAGGCTTCCCATAAACAGATGTCTTTTAGCATCAGGTTTCCCATAATCAGATGTCTTTTTAACACCAGGGTCCCATAAACCGATGTCTTTAGCACCAAGCTTCTAATAAACCGATGTCTTTTAGCACCAGGCTTCCCATAAACCGATGTCTTTTAGCACCAGGTTTCTCATAAACTGATGTCTTTTTAACACCAGGCTTTTCATAAACTGATGTCTTTTAACACCAGGCTTCCCATAAACCGATGTCTTTTAGCACCAGGCTTTTCATAAACTGATGTCTTTTTTTTTAGCACTAGGCTTCCCATAAAACCGGTGTCGTTTAGCTCCAGGTTTCCCATAAACCGATGTCTTTTAGCACCAGGCTTCCCATAAACCGATGTCTTTTAGCACCAGGTTCCCATAAATCGATGTCTTTTAGTACCAGGCTCCCATAAACTGATGTCTTTTAACACCAGTCTTCCCAGTCTTTTAACACTAGACTTCCCATTAACTGATGTCTTTTAACACCAGGCTTCCCATAAACCGATGTCTTTTAACACTAGGCTTCCCATAATCCATTGTGACACAGGCTACCCAAAGTCTGCTTAGGCTACAGGATTATCTTATCTGCCTGATCAGACTGAATACTGGAAGTTGTTCAGGTGTAGATTTTTCCAACATGTAGTGGGCAGAATTACATTTCTGTCTTTTAATAATTCATATGGATTACATGAGCTGCAGTCAAAGAATTCTCATTTAAACACAAGTAACTGATTTATGTAATCATAGGGGACAGTTATTATCACTTTTGTTATCAAAGCCTATAAACATTTACATTAAAAAGTTGACAGTGACTGAAAGAAGAAGAATGTGTATGTAGAAGAATAAAATCCTGTACTTTGATATGTTGAGCGATCATAAGTACTATGTGGAATCTCTGCTTCCATGTAAATATCTTGTGAAGTACCAGAAGACAGAAGATGAAGTTGAGAAGGGAATGTCAGATGACTGAGGCTTTTCTTTCCATTGCAGACAACCAGCAGATTTGAGAGCCGGGACTTGATTCTTCAGAAACTGGAGAAGCATGGTGGCATCTGTGACTGCCAAGGCTCAAGGTAATGTGCTTTAGTGTCTGTCTGCAGGACGCTTAAGGTAATATACCACAGTGTCTGTACCACAGTGTCTACAGGACACTCAAGGTAATGTACCACAATGTCTACAGGACACTCAAGGTAATGTACCGCAATGTCTACAGGACACTCATGGTAATGTACCACAATGTCTACAGAACACTCAGGTAATGTACCACAATGTCTACAGGACACTCAAGTAATGTACCACAATGTCTACAGGACACTCAAGGTAATGTACCACAATGTCTACAGGACACTCAAAGTAATGTACCACAATGTCTACAGGACGCTCAGGGTAATGTACCACAATGTCTACAGAACACTCAAGGTAATGTACCACAATGTCTACAGGACACTCAAGGGTAATGTACCACAATGTCTACAGGACGCTTAATGTAATGTACCACAATGTCTACAGGACACTCAAGGTAATGTACCACAATGTCTACAGGACACTCAAGTTATTGTACCACAATGTCTACATGACACTCAAGGTAATGTACCACAATGTCAACAGGACGCTCAAGGTAATATACCACAATGTCTACAGGACACTCAAGGTATGTACCACAATGTCTACAATTACAATATTGACAAAGTGTGCGGTCTGATTGATCATTATATTGATTGCAGGACTAGTTTTTTTGTCTGTTAGGGTGCTGATGGATTGATTACAGAGTTGATCATGTGGGCGTTATCTGCAGTTATATCGGGGTACTGTCTGATAGTTGATGTATGACTTGATTGTTAGCTTTTTTTCTGCTGTTCCATCTTCTGTGCCACATAAGTGGCATTGCGCTCACACTGCTCTTTCCGATCCCCCCATCCACAGCCCCAGCACCAGCAGTCCACAGGGAACAGTCAATGTCAAATTGTCAAGAGGCAACCCACCGGAGGAGACGCTGCACTGCTGCTGAGTCAGTTCAGTGGCGTTCAGTAGTGCCTGTTCTGATCCAACATATGGATGACATTATCTACTATGCCCCTTACTGACAACAATAATTACTTGGTCGCGGAACCAGCATGAGTGAGTTTTCCCTCCAGAGGGCGTCACCACATCTGTCCAACGACAGCTCCCATGAATTTGCTGATACTGGTGACCCTGACAGAATCAAACCAAGGTCTTAGACATGAAGAGGATTTTGAAACTGAGGTTATCATGAATGCAGGGCATGAAGGGCCACAGAATTTGAGACTTTTTTTTTTTTTAATGGTGATCGATGAGGTTGATGAAGATGGTGCTACGGGTTTCCATTCCGGTCAGAGACTACAATCATGAAAGGGCTGTACTTTACGCTTACTTTCATAATTTATCCTGGCATCAACCAGGCCCGAGAGATACAGACACCTGCAGTGTTGGACAGGAAATTTGAGCAACTCTCAGAGATGCAACCATTCAGTGGATGAAACTCGCCTGTGTGGTCCCAGTCTTCCTAACTGAGCCAATAGCACACGAGCCATTCAGGGCTGAAAAATCCCACATGATTCTGATGGGAATTGAACCCACGACCTCCCAGCCGGGAGTCTGTGATGCTAACCACTTTGCCATGGCAAATGGTTGATTGTTAGATCATTGGTCCTGTTTGTATTGCTGTGTTGTGGATAAACCATGACGTTGAAGGGGAGATAATGTCTGTACTGCAGTGTTGTGGATAAACCATGTTGTTGAAGGGGAGGTAATGTGTTATTTGGCTCAAGTTCCTGTCTGTATTGCAGTGTTGTGGATAAACCATGATGTTGAAGGGGAGATAATGTGTTGTTTGGCTCACGTACCTGTCTGTATTGCAGTGTTGTAGATAAACCATGGTGTTGAAGGGGAGGTAATGTGTTTGGCTCAAGTTCCTGTCTGTATTGTTGTGTTGTGGATAAACCATGATGTTGAAGGGGAGATAATGTGTTGTTTGGCTCAGGGACACCTTGGTCTACGCGGCTTCGGCAGAGACCCAGGGGCTGGAGAGTGTGCTGGACATTTTGTCGGATGTGGTGTTGAGACCACTCATTACACCACAAGAGGTAGGGAACATTGGCCCTTTTTCTTCAATGGCAAACGGTCCTTCTGTTGACTTTAAGAATGTCTTTATAATTGGAGGACATAAAGATCCTTGTGATTTCTTTAAGTATTCACTCATCCTTTGATTATCTTAAAATCATTTCACAGGAGAAGGTACTAAACATCTGCAGTTTTTTTCATTATTTTAGTTTATCCATTAGTCAGTTGTTTTGAAATACCTTATAATTATCATGGAGGATGAGAAGTTCTTTTTTTTTATGAGGGCTGACTGCCAGAACCCAGTATCTCTTATATATATATATGTATATGAGTTACTGGGTTCTGGCAGTCAACAGACAGACCTGGAGCAAAGTGGTGAACTGTTCTTCACTGAGGTGCCCCAGTGACTCTCCCACACCAGGTCCTGGCACACACAACAGACAGACCTGGAGCAAAGTGGTGAACTGTTTATCATATTTCAGATTTAATTGGTAGGTCACTGAGCTTAAAATGGTCCACCATTGGTGAAATACCTTATAATTATTATGGAGGATGAGAAGTTTTTTTTGTTTTTTTTTTATTATATTTCAGATTTGATTGGTGGGTCAGTGAGCTTAAAATGGTCCCCCATTAGTGAAATACCTTAATAAATTATGATGGAGGATGAGAAGTTTTTTTTTTTTCAATTATATTTCAGATTTAATTGGTAGGGTCACTGAGCTTAAAATGGTCCACCATTAGTGGATTTCCTCTACTGGATGGAACCTTTCAGCTGAAAAAGAAAAATAACAAACGTAGGGTAACTCTCGTATCCATGATGAAATAAATAATGCTGTAACTCCAAACGAATGCTGCTTACAGCACCAAATCGCCAGTCAGGAATGGCAACACAGAGCACACAGAACAATCAAGAGAAAAATCCCCAAACAAGGATGTTCCAAGCTTGCCCATACACCCTGTACCTGACACATCTACACAGCAACAGCAACTGGAGAAATGAACAAACACAAGTTAACACATTTATTCAAGACTGGCAAAGCCTTTTTGATCTTGAATGTAGTCAAACACATACACAGACAAATGGTAATAATGTAGGTAACCTCGGTTTGATTGTTATGAACAAAAATCTTAAATGAGGCAGGGAACAGTAAACAATGAATAAAGAACAAACCCCATAACGCTAAACGATTGCTGCTGAAGACACTGAATTACCAAGCAGAAATGACAACACAGAGCACACAGAAACAAACGAGTAGGCATCCCCAAAAAGGATGCTTAGAGCTTGCCCATATATCCAGTATTTGACACATCTACACAGCAACAACAACTGGACAAATGGAAAAAAAATTGACAGGGAACAACCAAACAAAAAATAAAGGGACGAAAATCACTGTGAATTTGTGACTTCTATATGTATTCTTATTTGACGTGAGTCCTTAGAAATACCTGAAACAGAAAACAGTTCAACAACGACAGGCGGAGGAATGTTTGAGCTGGCCAGGACAGTGAACTGTCTGGAATTCACCAACTTTGTGTGTGTGTGTGTGTGTGTGTTCGTGTGTGTGTGTGTGCATTGTGTGTGTGTTTGATGAAGGTTTGATTTAGTGCAGTGCAGAAGACAAAAGCTGATGACAATGATTATGGATTCCAGAATTTTAACTAAAATGTTGTAAATGGTACATGTAAAATACAGTAGTAAATAAGTGATGATAACTGGTTTTTAAAGTTAAGAAAAAAAGAAAAGCTATCTAACTATGCCTTTTTTTCCCACTGAGTTTCAGTAAACCCACAACTTTTTTTTTTCTTTTTCTCTTTTAGACATAGTCTGAATAAGAGATCCAGACCTAGTTCTAATGAAGCAGTGTGCTGTCTGATGTAAAGACTACAGGAATGACAGATCAGTAGTGTGCTGACAGATCCGTTGTAAAGACTACAAGAATGGCAGCCCAGTAGTGTGCTGTCTGATGTAAAGACTACAGGAATGACAGTCCATTAGTGTGCCGTCTGATGTAAAGACTACAGGAATGGCAGTCCATTAGTGTGCCATCTGATGTAAAGACTACAGGAATGGCAGTCCATTAGTGTGCCGTCTGATGTAAAGACTACAGGAATGGCAGTCCATTAGTGTGCCGTCTGATGTAAAGACTACAGGAATGGCAGTCCATTAGTGTGCCGTCTGATGTAAAGACTACAGGAATGGCAGTCCATTAGTGTGCCGTCTGATGTAAAGACTACAAGAATGGCAGTCCATTAGTGTGCCGTCTGATATAAAGACTACAAGAATGGCAGCCCAGTAGTGTGCCGTCTGATGTAAAGACTACAGGAATGGCAGTCCATTAGTGTGCCGTCTGATGTAAAGACTACAGGAATGGCAGTCCATTAGTGTGCCGTCTGATATAAAGACTACAGGAATGGCAGTCCATTAGTGTGCCGTCTGATGTAAAGACTACAGGAATGGCAGTCCAGTACTGTGCTGTCTGATGTAAAGACTACAGGAGGGGCAATCCAGTAGTGTGCTGTCAGATGTAAAGACTACAGGAGGGGCAGTCCAGTAGTGTGCTGACCGGGAGGGTAGGAACTGCCATATCATCTGGTAGTAAGTCAGCTTGAAAAAGGAGAGAAGTGGAGGGCAGGGTAGGGGAGGGGGTAGGGTGAGGATTGGGGAAGGGAGAAGTGGGGAGATAGGGGGATGGAAGTTAGTTAGTTAGTTAGTGTGTATAGGGTCCAGCAGACTACTAGGAGCCAAACCAGGACCTCAGCTATCATATCTGCTGAGTCTCTAGATACAAATATCCACACTAGTATTAACACATCGCTTAAAATTTATAAAGACAAAAGCACAATTATCTGTTCAACTCCAGCAACACCTATATACATTATTTAAAACACTATAATTTATAAAATAAGTTTACCTCTCTTTCAAAAAAAAAAAATAAGATCCACTGAAATCTCATGAAAAAGAACTGATAAATCACTGGTGGAAAAGAACTTCTCTCTGATACACATCAAATCAGCACATTCAGTCAAAAAATGATTAACACTGAACAAGCTGTCACATGCAACACACCATGGAGGGTCTTCCCTTCTGAGTATCCAACTGTGCGTTATATAGCTGTGCCCAATATGTAACCATGAGAAAACCGATTCCTCTTTACAGTTATGGTTACGTACTACCGATGGGAAAGGATTGATTAAATCTGGGCAAATTTTCAACAATTTATTATGAATTTGAATAGACCATTCACTCTGCCACAGTTCACAACAATACAAACTAGATTTATTATGAAGATCTGAGTGAGGAACAAACTGCACAGGCCTCCTGGAAAGACTTTACCGAGAGCTTGTTTGGCTGCTTTGTCTACCACTGAGTTACCATAGATTCCCATGTGGCTGGGGACCCAACAGAAAACTATATGCTTTCCCGAAGAGACAAGCTGAGTATATGAAGATCATGAATATCCGCCAAAACTGGATGTGAAACTTCTCTTGTCGATAAAGCCGACAGTGCCGACAATGAATCCGATGAAATAAGGAAATCGTTCTGATCTGACCTGGACACCGCACTGAGAGCCAGATTTAAAGCCTTCAGTTCAGCAGTATAAACAGACGACCAATCGCGCAATCTTAACAAGATAGGCCCCTGAAAATTGTTATCACACACAATGGCAGCTGCAGCCCTCTCATCTTTTTTTTAGAACCATCTGTAAAAATCTTGGTAAAATCTTTATAAAGTTCGCATTGCTCAAGATAAAGTTGTTTATATGCAGCACTCGAGATGACCTCCTTTCGAAATTGAGTTAAATATAAATTAATCTCTGGATTGGCTATTTTCCAGGGAGGTACATCAGTCTGTAATGGACCGTCATCAACAGCATCAAGGTCAATGCCAGCTGTCCCGAAGTGGGGCAAAACACGAATACCCAGTGGAGGAATCTCATTTGGCTTTAAGTCATATTTGGCTCTAAAAGGCAGGTTCATGACAATATCATAGGCAGGGTTTTCTGGATTAGCCCTCAGTTTCAGATAATAATTCATGGAAAGACACAATCTCCTAAGCTCCAGAGGGGGTTTACCAGATTCAACATACAAACTCTCTTTTGGAGATGTGCGAAATGCTCCCAGAGCAATCCGCAGTCCTTGATGATGAATTGGATCAAGAGCTTTGAGATAAGACTTTCATGTGGATCTATATACCACGCAACCATAATCTAGCTTTGGTCTCACCAAAGCCCGATACAATCGCAACAAAGTTCGCCTGTCTGCTCCCCAATCAGTGTGACTAATAACCTTCAAAACATTCAAACCTGACTGGCAAGATTGTTTAATGTACTTAATGTGAGGCAAAAAAGAAAGCTTACTATCAAAAATAACCCCCCAAAATTTCACTTGTTTGGAAACTTTCATTACCTGACCATTGAGACTGATAGCTGGTTCTAAGACCTGAGATCTTTTCCTATGGAAATGAATACATTCTGTCTTAGTAGCTGAAAACTTAAATCCATTTTCAGTGACCCACTGCTGAACACGATTAACACACAACTGAAGTTGACGCTCAGCTGCAGCCAACGTTTTCCCCTTGGCAGAGTTGGAGAAATCATCAACGAACAATGACTTATCAATCCCAGACTTTACTGACTGAACAATGTTATTAATCGTGAGATTGAACAGAAGTGGAGAAAGGATGCTACCCTGAGGGACACCCATCTCCTGCTCAAAAGGATCCGAAAAGGTAGAATGAAGTCTAACACTGAAATGCCTGTTAGACAAAAAATTAGCAATAAACATTGGTAAATTACCTTTGAAATCAAGTGCCTTCAAGTCCTGAAGAATTCCATACCTCCATGTTGTGTCATAAGCTTTTTCTAAATCAAAAAGAATAGAAACTACATGTTCTCCATTAATCAAGGAAGTGGGATGGGTGTCTGTGTGACTTGATGTTGATCAGAAGTGCCAACATTGTGATCTGCTTTGTGTGACTTGATGTTGATCAGAAGTGCCAACGTTGTGATCTGTTTTGTGTGACTTGATGTTCTGTGACTTGATGTTGATCAGAAGTGCCAAGAGTTGTGTTCTGCTTTGTGTGACTTGATGTTGATCAGAAGTGCCAACATTGTGTTCTGCTTTGTGTGACTTTATGTTGATCAGAAGTGCCAACGTTGTGTTCTGCTTTGTGTGACTTAATGTTGATCAGAAGTGCCAACGTTGTGATCTGCCTTGTGTGACTTGATGTTTTGTGACTTGATGTTGATCAGAAGTGCCAACATTGTGATCAGCTTTGTGTGACTTGATGTTGATCAGAAGTGCCAACATTGTGATCTGCTTTGTGTGACTTGGTGTTGATCAGAAGTGCCAACGTTGTGATCTGCTTTGTGTGACTTTATGTTGATCAGAAGTGCTAACGTTGTGATCTGCTTTGTGTGACTTGATGTTGTGACTTGATGTTGATCAGAAGTGTCAATGTTGTGATCTGCTTTCAGCTGGAGGATGCCCGCATGGCCATCTCCTTTGAACTGGAAACCCTCAACCTGCGGCCTGACCCCGAGCCGCTGCTCATGGAACTCATCCATGCTGTGAGTGACTGCACAGCCCTCTTGGCCTTCACTTCTCCTCTCAGCATTTTGTGAACAGTGCTTTCAGGGTGCATTTTAGGAAATATTTTGAAAACAGTGCTTTCAGGATATATTTTTAGGAAATCTTTCGTTGTTGTTGCTGTTGTCTCGTTCGTCATGCCTTTAGATGGATTCCCCCATCTCCTCGACAAAGGTGGCAGTACGTCGCAGGTCCTCCAGTCTTCCGTAGAGCTTCTGGGCCACTGGTATTGGGTTGGGCAAGGTTTTTTTCTCTCGAAGCGCTAGGTGGAGCGGGCAGGACTGCAGCAGATGTTCTGTTGTCTGGCTGCCTGTTCTGCAGGGGGCACTGCTCTGTGTTGCCGATGCGGAGTTTAGAGAATAGGCGGTGTTTCAGGCGGTTGTGGCCTGTCCTGAGTCTGAAGATGACTACCTGCTCAAGTCAGCAGTAATATAGGTCTGCTCTGTTGTGGCGTGGATGCTGCTGCTTCCACTTGTTCTGCAGCTTGGCCTTGATGATGGTCCTGGATTTTGGTGTAGCTGGTAGATCTGTCCATCTGCTCCTTTGTAGTGCCCTCCTTTGCCAGGGAGTCAGCAGTCTCATTGCCGAGCACGTTGCAGTGGGAGGGAATCCACTGCAGGGTGACTGTGTGACTTGTGTAGAGGGAGGCGAGAGATGAGGACAGATCGTTGAGCTCTGGATCTCTATTGGACTGAAGGGCCTGCAAGATGGACAGGGCGTCAGTCAGGAAGACAACGTTGTGGCTGGCGTAGGGGCTGACCTCGATGTGGGCTGCTGCTGTTTTCAGGGCTTCTGTCTCAGCTCTGTAATTTGTGGAGTACAGGCTGGTAGCGAGGCAGATCTTTTCTTCTCTGCCTCCTGGATATTGGACATAGACTCCTGCCCCTCCATTTCGAATGGCATCTGCTGCAGAGCCGTCAGTGTAGACTGAGTCCAGGACTCTTGGGAACTGGGTATGGAAGTATTCAAGGGTGAGGGACTTTCTTTCAGGGCCGCTTGATTCTGAATCATGCTGATCTGTTCAAAATTGGATTTGGCTGGAGTGCCCCATGCAGTCATGCTATACTCCAACACTGGCCTGACTCTACCAGTGTACAGTCTCCCGAGGGTCGTGTTGTCTGCACCCCATGTTGTTCCTGCCAGCTTCTTCATGAGGGCAAGGCGTACTTTTGCTCTCAATTCTGTTTTCTGTGCTTGCTTCTTCCACATCAGGCGTATGTCAAAGGTGACTACCAGGTATGTGGGGTTATTTTCAGCAAGCAGAGTTTGTCCATTGATGCTCAGGTTGGCCTTCTGTTCTTTGGGTGAGAGGCTGAAAACAGTGTAAGTGGTCTTCTTGGCATTAATTGTTACCAGCCACTGTTTTGTCCAGCTTTCGAGAACATTCAACGCCTGCTGTAGCCTGTAGTTGGCAGTTGTGAGGTGCTCTTCCGAGCACCATAGTACAAGATCGTCTGCATAGATGGCTCCTTGGACTTTGCGTGGCACATCTCTGTCGATGTCGTTGACGAAGACAAGGAACAGGGTAGGGCTGAGGACACCTCCTTGAGGGACTCCTGACCTTCTCTCAGTGTCTTCTTCCGACTGTATGCTCTGCTGACATGGACTTGGGTCTTCCTATTTTTCAGGTACTGCGAGATCCATTGGTACATACAGTCAGTCACATCACTCTTCTGGAGTTTTCTCTGGAGGCCATCCTTCCAGACTTTGTCGTACACCTTTTCCATGTCTATCCACACCATCAGAGTATGCTGTTTATCCTGGAAGCCATCTGTGATCTTCTGGGCTATGTAGGTCACTTGATCCTCAGTGGAATGATGTTGGCGGAAGCCTGTCTGCTCTGGAGTGATGATGTTTCTTCTCCAGGTGCCAAACTAGCCGCGAATTGATCATACGCTCTAGGAGCTTTCCCATGCAGCTGATGAGGCTGATGGGGTGATAGCTGTCAGCCCTGACTCTGTCTTTGCCCTTCTTATGGATGGGCACCATATCAGCTTCTCGCCAGCTTTGTGGAACATACCCCGTCTTCCAGCTGTGTTTGAAGAGAGCAAGGAGTTTGGTCTTTGCTTTGGTGCCGAGGTGTTTAAGCATCTCGTTGGTGACTTTGTCAGGACCTGGAGATTTCTTGTCCTGTAAAGATTTTGCAGCTTCTTCTAATTCTTTCAGTTTGAAAGGCCTGTCCATGTAATCAGGTTGGTCTTGGTCATCCTGACGATTCTTCATTTCATCATGGATTTGTTTTTTTCTGTCCTCTGTCACAGAGATGTTGCTGGTCTGCTCATAGCTGTGTATGAGCAGTTCGCTGCCTCTCTCCCTGTCACAATCTCCTGATCTTTTGGAGCGTGACAGGCACTGACCTTGTCTCTTCATTATTCATGGCTTTGGTCAGTTTTCCAAAGTTTGTTGCCATCTCTGTCAAGGTTCAGCTTTCCTGTTTTCTCCATCCAGCTTGTTCTTGCAGCTTGGATGTAGGCCTTTCTGTATTTGGCAGTGCAGGCTTTGAGAGTGATGTTGTTTTCTTGTGTTTGGTTGTTTTCCACCTCCTCTCTAGTCCTTGTCTCTTCATCTTCAAGCTCCTGCAGTTCTTCTGTCCAATATGGCCTGTAGTTCTTTCGAGCGCCACATGGAATTGCCTCTGTGGCAGCTTTCAGGATGGCTTGGTTGAAGTTTTTGGTGGCTCTGGTGATGTTGTAATCGTCCACTTTGGTGGTCTTACAATACTCATCAGAGAGGCCCGCGAACATCTCCCAATCCGCCTTCTTCTAATTCCATCTGGGAAAGGACTTGGCATTGCTTGATGTGTACTGCAAATTGATGGCCAGTAGTACTGGTCTGTGGTCGCTGCCTGCCAACTGGCTCTGTACCTTCCTGCTGGTTTTTTGGGCAAGGTCGTCAGTGGTAAAGGCAAGATCTGGGGTGGTCTTGATGAGCCATCGGCGAGAGAAGAAGGTTGGTGGATCTTCTGGATCATTCAACAGAAGCAGGTTGCTCTCTATCTGCCAGTCCTCGACTTCGTCTCCTCTTCAGTTATTCTCACTGTAACCCCAACAGGTTGAGTGGCTGTTAAAATCACCTACTACGGCTGTCAGTCAGCTCTGTCAGGCCGAATTTTTGTGGCCAATGCAGTCATTAGATAGTCACATGAAGCCCCACCCTACTCCGCCAACGGAAGATGCCGATGTTCGTTTCCTGTACATCATTCTACTTCGGCCTGTCGCCCAAGCAAGATAAGTCTTGTGCTCTGTCTCGCCTATACTTTGCCTCTGTGTAAAGATTGCTTGTGTTCGCATTCTGGACTCATTTACCTGTGGCTTGCGCTAAATCCTGAGTACACTTGCCGTGTGAGGCTAGGCTATCGGTAGGCTAGCATTTCTAGCATTTGATTTATTTATTTTCGCGATCGTTGTGGTCCCGGTTTGTGGCTATCCGTGTAACCCGGTGCGAGGTTTATCTGCGTTTTTCATCGCCGGGTTCTTGGCGTTTTCCTTGGCACCCTCGGGTTCCTCGGCCTTTCTAGACTTGCGCGCCTCCTTGAGGCCCTCATGATCCCTATTCCAATCTCGCCGATACTTGTGCTACTATCCCGCAACCACTTGTGCGACGATCGCTGGCCAGTCTCGGCCGCCATCTTTCTTGCGCCGGTTGAACTTTCTCTCGTCGCCTCATCTTAATAAGCCCACTGTGCTACACGTGGTTTGGCTACTACATTTTCGTTTACTCTCATTTGATCTTCATTTACCGCATCTTTTATCGCTCTGCTACATGTGCGTAGCGATTGCGATTGCCCTTTTGTGATCGCATTTGTACTTCGTCACGCTGCGTTACTCAGCACTTTTCGGTGACGGTGCTGTGGACCCGTATCGACTTTCCCCCCTTTTCTTGGTCCCCAGCCAGATCACACGCGCGATTTTCGCTCCACCCCTCGCGCGTGTATATCACTGTGCGGTGTTTAATAATTTATCACTGTGCTACTATCGTTACTCGTTTGTTTTTTATACCTCTACGCGCACGGCCGATCGACTTGACTTATCCCTTGCTCGATCGACTGTCGTGTCTCCCCTTTGCGATTGTGTGCTCCGGTTTTGCTCAGCTCCATTGCCCAAAATGGTGAAGGACTCTGTTGGGTCAAGCCACTCTAACGTTCAGAGTTCGCTCTCTTTCCCGGAGGACTCACAAGTCGGTTCCAACCCCAAGCAAACCGTTCTTACCTCGGAAGAACGGACGGCAGGTAGATGGAGACGACCTTCCCGCGGAGGGGACACGGGATCCTCCCTCCTCTACCCGACCGCTGGACGCATGACCTAACCCTCTTCAGTATGCACTTATCTGAGCTTAATTACACCGAAAACCGTCGGCAAGGTAAGTAACTCCGTAATTTGAACATGGTTACCCAATTAAAAAATTAATTTAAAAGAGAGGAAAGGAAATAACGAAATGAAAATAATTTTAAAAATTCCTACGAATATATATTATGTTGCTATATTGTAAGTTTGAAGAATGTCACATGAGCCATTTATTTACTCGGGAAAAAAAAAAAATCTTCTTTCAGAACTTTCTTCCGAATTGTTGTTCATCATACCTGGAACTTCATCCCAGTCGAAATCTAGGTCACTCTAAGCTTCATTACCCAGCACTTTCGCTAAGTCTTATGCTGTAAATCCTACTACAAAACACAGTATCTCCATCACTAAATCTCATTATAGAACGGCAGAACTCAAGATTAGCCACGGTGAAAAATGGCATTTCGACCTCAAAACTTAAAAAATTCGAAACTCGAGAACCACGGCACGTATCGACTTGCGTTTTTTTTGCAAACGGAAGTAAATGGCTACAGGAAGAAGGAAGTCACGTTTCTCGCGAGACTTCCTTTTCTACAAGAAACATGGCGGTGCCTATTGTTGCCACGTGTTTTACCGGGCGCTGGTTGGCTGTGTGATTTCCGGCCCGGGCGCTAGCAGGCGCTCGATGGTCAAGAGGGTTAAGGGACTGGGACCGAGTAGCCCGGGATGGGCATTCTACACACCACTGCCGGGCACGCCTATCTTAGCATGCTCTTGCAGCAGGCGGAGGTACTCTGGCCAGGGGGGGATGACGGCGCCATTCTAGTGGCTACGGACCCAGGCTCCGAGACACACCACGAGGAGGAATCTCGCTTGTTCAGCGACCCCTTTATGCGGCACCTGGTTAACAGGATCACCTATCGGCTGCAGTGGACAGCGCAGCCACCAGCCACTTCAATTGCCTGTTTGTAGCGAGCGAGAGACGCTGTACTAGCACGGTCCTCTCTCTCCTCAGCGCTTAAGGCGTCCCTGCGGTGCGTCCCGGGCCAGGACCAGCCGCTCTTTGGCGACTACTCCACTGCCATGTCCCAATCGGTCGAGGAACGCAAGCAGGCTGCGTCCTTTGCGCCTCGGCCTCAGCCACGCCCTTCTAGGCCCCCTGTGCATTCCTACCCCCCTTCCACCAGGCCCAGACCTTATCCCAGACAGGCCCCATCTCACACCGCTGGACCTGCCAAGCGCCCACAGAATTCGCCGAGGCCTAAACCGAAACCTCGCCAACAAAATTTTCGGTTCGGCCAACAGTCACGCCTACGCCGGTGACTAGGGGAGTCACCCGGGGAGGAGGCGGATCAGGCCCAACCCTTCCATCAAGACCCGTGCACCCTGTCCCCCCCACGGACCATCGGCCCCCGTGGTGGGCAGCCTCTCCCGGCATGCCCGCCAGTGGCGACGTATGGGCCTCAGCCCCTGGGTAGTGTCAGTTCTACAGGACGGGTTTCGCTTGCCTTGGGCTCATGAACGTCCTCCCCTCATGCGTTCTCCTCCTCCCTCCCCCAGCGATCCCCCCCCCTGCCCAGGCGGAAGCCCTTCGCCTGGAAGTCTTAGAACTCCTCCAGAAAGGGGCCATCACCGAGATTTGCCAGCCCAACCCCGGGTTTTACTCCCACTTCTTCGTGATCCCCAAACCCTCCGGGGGATGGAGGCCCATCCTCGACCTCTCTCCCCTCAACAAGTTCCTCAGACAGACCCACCAAGTTCAAGATGGACTCCATCCACCAGCTAGATTGGGCTACCTCCATAGATCTGAAGGACGCGTACTTTCAAGTTCTCATTCACCCTGCCCACAGACGTTACCTCTGGTTCGTCTGGCTAGGTCGAGTGTTCCAGTTCAAAGCTCTCCCCTTTAGTCTCTCCCTCGCATCCTTCCTCTTCACAAAGGTTGTCAAGCCAGACAGGAGGACATTCGCCTCCTGGTCTGCCTGGACGACTGGCTTGTCCTAGCCTCCTCCCAGGCTCAGTGCCGAGCCCCACACCACCCGCCTCCTCAGTCTCTGTTCCACCCTGGGGTTTGTAACCAACCCCCACAAGTGCGAACTCATTCCCAGTCAGAGGTTCTCCTTCCTGGGCTGAGTTTCGACACCATTTCCATGCAGGTCGCCCCTACCCCCAGAGAGGTCCGCCCGGATAGTGGACCTCATCTCCTGCCTCCGAGGAGCATCCCACACCTCGGCCAGAACTCTGTCCTCTCTTCTAGGGATGATGGAGTCCCTTTCAGCCCTCATTCTGCTGGGTCGGGTCCCCAAACGCCAGCTGCAGAGGGAGTTTCGTCGTCGTTGGTCCCAGACCTCGGACCGCTGGGACCAGACCATTCCCCTCGGCCACTGGTTCTGTTGTGCCACGGACGAGTGGCTCAATCTGTCCACCCTGACCACCGGCGTTCCAATCTCTCTCCCAACTCAGTCTCTGGAACTCTACACGGACGCCTCCAACTTGGGCTGGGGGGCCCACTTGGAGAACAGTCATGCCTCGGGGGTGTGGGACGCACAGATGGCACATCTCCACATCAGCATATTAGAATTGGAAGCAGTCAGGATGGCCCTCCTCCACTTCCAACATCTAGTCTCTCACCGACTGGTTCTCCTCCTCATGGACAACACGTCGGTGGCCCACTACGTCAACAAACAAGGGGGGGGGGGGGGGGGGGGGGGGGGGGCTCACTCTCATCGGCCTCTCACTGCAGACAGAGACCCTCCTTCGCTGATGCCATGCACGGGGAACTACCCTCCGTGCGAGACACATAGCGGGGACACGCAACATCCTGGCAGACTCTCTCAGCTGCTCAGGGGACCCTTCTGCACACAGAGTGGACCCTGAAAACAAGCTGACACTAACCATGGTATGGGAACACTGGTTCAAGCCCATGGTCGACCTCTCTTTGCGACCCGGTTCAACCATCGGCTTCCGATGTATGTCTCTCCCATCCCCGATCCCCGAGCGTATGCAGTCGATGCGCTCTCCCTTCCCTGGGTGGGCCTCATAGCATACGCCTTTCCCCCCTTCCCCATACTCCACAAAGTGATCAGGAAGGCGAGGCTGCAGAGACCCAGGCTCATCCTCATAACCCCTTGGTGGCCGACCCAATCGTGGTTTTTCCAGACCTCAGGTCTCTCACTCACGTTCCCCCCCTCCAGCTAGCCCCTCGGTGGGACTTGCTCAGACAACCCCGCTCGGGCCTCCCTCACTCCAACCCCCAGATGCTTCGCCTACACGCTTGGCTCCTATGCCAGCCAAAGTGCGAACACCTGTCCCCACCTCCCTCTCCGACAGATCCCAGTCCGTCCTAGATACCCTGGCAGAGGCCAGAGCATCACAGGGACTACGTGACTTGGCCTTTGCCTCACGTAGGACCAGCACCGAGTCCCTCTACAATTACCGATGGGAAAGATGGGTCACGTGGTGCATGCCTAACTCGGTCCCCCACCTCCACCCCTCCAAAATCCAGATAAGCAATTTCCTATCCCACCTTTCGTCCTCTCGGAAGCTCTCTGCTAGCTCCATTCGGGGCTACAGGTCGGCCGTCGTGGCAACAATGGGCGCCGCCATGTTTTCTCGTAGAAAAGGAAGTCTCGCGAGAACGTGACTTCCTTCTTCCTGTAGCCATTTACTTCCGTTTGCAAAAAAACCGCGAGCGAGTCGATACGTGCCGTGGTTCTCGAGTTTCGAATTTTTAAAGTTTTGAGGTCGAAATGCCGTTTTTTTCACCGTGGCTAACCTTGAGTTCTGCCGTTCTATAATGAGATTTAGTGATGGAGATACTGTGTTTTGTAGGATTTACGGCATAAGACTTAGTGAAAGTGCTGGGTAATGAAGCTTAGAGTGACCTAGATTTCGACTGGGATGAAGTTCCAGGTATGATGAACAATTCGGAAGAAAGTTCTGAAGATTTTTTTTTTTTTTTTTTATTTCCCGAGTAAATGGCTCATGTGACATTCTTCAAACTTACGATATAGCAACATATATATTCGTAGGAATTTTTAAAATTATTTTCATTTCGTTTTTTCCTTTCCTCTCTTTTTAAATTAATTTTTTTAATTGGGTAACCATGTTCAAATTACGGAGTTACTTACCTTGTAAGTGCATACTGAAGAGGGCAATTCTTTTAATACCAAACAGGACTAGGTTTTTTTTTTCCTGTAGATAATGTAGATACGGCATGAAAACGTGTACACAAGTGGTCAGGTGATATTCAAACAATGACAACACACACACAATTGTCAAAAATGACGTCATCAGTTTCTGGGAATTTAATTTTCCCTAGTTAACTAGCACACAAGTTTGATACATGCCTCTGTTTGGACTACAGCAACAAAAATGTTGGTTCAGAAATGTGTAAGCCTTGTTTGTTCGGCCCTTTCACTAAGTGTCTCACATGGGACGGAAAAATAAAGCTGTGGGAGCGCTCACGCCCCAGGCGTTCCTCTCAGAGATGCCTTCTTATTTCCATCAACCCCAACAATAAGAAAGACATCTCGGCTGGCACCATCTCTAGGTGGCTATCCAATACTATAAGATCTGCCTATGCCCAGGTGTACAAGGACCTCTCGGCCCTTTCCCCCCGAGCCCATGAGGTCAGAGCGCTGGCCACTTCCACAGCGTTCCAGCACTCTGTCCCCTTGCACCTTCTGGAGGCAGCCTACTGGCATTCGGAAAACCCTTTCATAAACTTTTATTTGAGGGATATCCGCATGACCAGGGCTGACAGTTCTAAAGGGATTTTTCTTTTGTGGCGGCCAATGCAGCCATATCAGTTAACCCCAAGAACCACTAGGGCGTTCTGCCCTCCTCCTATTCCTTTAAATTCTGCTATGGTCTGACATGGTATAGTATACGAAGCCAAAATGGGGAGTTTATATTATACTCCCTGTTTGGCTAAGTATACTTACCATGTCAGACTCTAATGCCCGCCCTACCTTCCCCTCTAGCGCCAAGGTTCTTTGGGGTGCCCTTGTGCGCAGGCCTCATTGAATGACATACAGGAAACAACATTCGGCATCTTCCGTTGGCGGAAGTAGGGTGGGTGTCACGTGACTATCTAATGACTGCATTGGCCACAAAAATTCGGCCTGACAGAGCTGACTGAAAGCATTTTAATGCTATGGTCTGACATGGTAAGTATACTTAGCCAAACAGGGAGTATAATACAAACTCCCCATTTCAGTCTTCCTTCTCTGTCCATCTCGAAGGTTTGGTAAACTCTGACTCTGAACTTGTGGTTGGGTTTCAGGTGTGTCTCTGGGATACAGGCCACATCAATGTTTTTTCTGTGTACATTCTCTCAGTAAGTGGGATCTTTTGTGGTAGACGCCCTCTGCATTCTACTGGAGAATGTTGAGTGGTCTAGGGGTTTCTCTGGGGTCAGATGTTTTTTTCAGCCAGTAGCATTTTTCCTCCGTCTCCGATGCCTGGCTCCTCTCACCGGGATGGGGGTGACCACCAGTCGCATGGGGTGGGCCCTTTTGAGGCACAGGGCCCGGCACTCTACTAGCCCGGTGGAACTCCTCTAGTAGAGCACCATATAAAAAATCAGTGAGGTTGTCCATCCATGATGTAGATGTGTTGTACTGCCGTTATGCGCCAAGGGCCCAGTATGTCCGTCTTCGGCGTTGGTTTTCTTGTCCGAGTTTCCCTCTCGTAGGCGACTTGCCAACTAAGGCTAATGAGCATCCCCTACCCTGGTTTGTTTTTCTCCAAGGTTTTCCTTCCCCAGGGCTAGAGGTTTTTTATGCGCCTCTTACTCGCATGATGAACCCGTCACAGGACACATGGGGAATTTAATGTGGTATAACAGTGCCACCTGATACCCCGCCCCATCCTGGTAGGAACATTGCCAGCTGGTCCGGGACTGCTTATTCGACCAGGCAAGCCTGACTTATATCGCAGCTTACCCTCATATCTGGGGGCTGACCCCCTATCCGCCACCCGGGGACCCACCGGATTGGGGATAGTTGCCCCGCCCCGAAGGAAATCTTTTGAAAACAGTGCTTTCAGGGTACATTTTAGGAAATGGTTTGAAAACATTGCTTTCAGGGTACATTTTAGGAAATATTTCAAAAACGGTGCTTTCAGGGTAAATTTTAGGAAATATTTCAAAAAACAGTGCTTTCAGGATACATTTCAGGAAATATTTTGAAAACAGCCCTCATTTAAGGAAATATTTTGAAAGCAGTGCTTTCAGGGTACATACTAGGACAGTCTGATGACGGTTCTTAGTTGTTGCTCCTTGGCTGAGAGTCAGTACTGGTGAGATTTTGCCTAGAAGGCGGTGTTCAGTCTCTTCATTAAGGTAGCCGCATCCTGTCTTCAGGGATGATGTTGTAAGCATGAGTGTGTGTGTGTGTGTGTGTGTGTGTGTATTCCAGTATCATTGTATGGTTGTGAAATATGGGGGATACGAAAATTGAAGTATTATTAATAAATTTTGCTAAAGTAATCTAAATATATATTTCACTTAAAAAGAAGTACAATGACAAACATAAAAACCGGACGTTACCCGTTATAAATTACTGTCTATGTCTGAATGATTTGATTTTGGGCTAGTTTGGTTCAGTCTTCTGTTGAAAAGATGTCGGTAAGGTTCTATTCTTTCATGTTACATTGCTCAGTAGTACAGTGACTGTGTTTCCCTGGTTCAATTGCATTAAAAACATACTTGTACAATCTGGTTTTTGACTATGTTTGGAACAATCAACCTTTTACAGACATCAAAACATAATGTAGGAATGGTCAGGAATAGTGTGCAATACTCTTTTTGTCAACGTGGCAACATGACATTGAAACTAGCTGTAAATGTTTTTTTCTACAAATTTTATAAATCTGATTTTATGGAGGAGAAATATATTTCAAGCTTACCAGATACTTATATTTACCCTCCTATCAAATTTAGATGTTCTAATCATAAATTACCAATTGAAGTAGATCGTCGATTTGCTATTCCAAAAGAAGAAAGGTATTGTAATAAATGTGACATGTCTGTAATAGGTGATGAATTTCATTCCATCATAGAATGTTCATCATAAGTTACTTTGCGCAACGGGTATTTGCAAAAAAGATTTCTCTCCCCAAAATCTGTCTATAATTTTTGTCAAATGATGTTTTCTACTAATCAAAAACAAATGCTTCTATGTCAAAGTATATTAGATTATCTCAAGTGTTGTAAATTGTTGATCTCTGTCAGCATTTACTTGCAGTTTATGTTTTATTTTGGCTTCTTTGTTTTTCCTTTTCCTGTTATTGCTTTAAACTTACCCTTCCTCCATACCCCTAAGGGGCAAAAAGAATGAATGTTGTTCTTTTTGTGTGTGTGTGTGTGTGTGTGTGTGTGTGTGTGTGTGTGTGTGAGAGAGAGAGAGAGAGAGAGAGAGAGAGAGAGATCAATCCCAGTTCCACAAACCTGCATTTTTTTCTGTTCTGATGTTGGAATGAGTTTTAATGTCCATGTAATTTCTTCTTCATTTTTCTCATAGGCTGCCTATCGGGACAATACGCTGGGTCTGCCCAAAATCTGCCCAGAGGAGAACGTGTCCACCATCAACCAACAGACGCTGTATAGCTACATGAAGTCGGTCCATGTACCAGCGCGAATGGTGGTGGCCGGTGTGGGTGTCGAGCATGAGCAATTGGTCGACCTGTGTCAGCAGCATTTTGTACAGAAGAAGACGGCCATTTGGGATGACAAGTCGGACCTGGTGGGAAGGGACGTAAAGCCAGTGGATATAATCAGTGTCACAATACACAGGAGGCATCATTACGGTAAGAATTGTATGGTGTGTGTATGTTTGTCAAAGTTGTATGGTGTGTGTATGTTTGTCAGGGTTGTATGGTGTGTGTATGTTTGTCAGGGTTGTATGGTGTGTGTATGTTTATCAGTGTTGTATGGTGTGTGTATGTTTGTCATGGTGTGTGTATGTTTATCAGTGTTGTATGGTGTGTATATGATTGTGAGGGTTGTATGGGTGTGTGTATGTTTGTCAGTGTTGTACAGTGTGTGTACGTTTGTCAGGCTTGTGTGGTGTGTGTATGTTTGTCAGGGTTGTATGGTGTGTGTATGTTTGTCAGGGTTGTATGGTGTGTGTATGTTTATCAGTGTTGTATGGTGTGTGTATGTTTATCAGTGTTGGATGGTGTATGTTTGTCAGTGCTGTATGGTGTGTGTACGTTTGTCCATGTTGTATGGTTTGAGTATATTTGTCAGGGTTGTGTTCATGCTCACTTGTGTGACCACACCTGTGTTCACACTTTCATGCATGCATGTTCCTGTGCGTGTGTGCATGTGCTTTGTGTTTTGCATGGTGCGGTGTTTTTCCTGTGGAAGAGCTGAATAGAAAGGGGTGTTTCTGTGCTGTCCCTCTACAGCATACATCACCAGCACTCTCCTGCCAGGCATACCTCACATCACCAGCACTCTCCTGCCAGGCTTGTCTTACATCACCAGCACTCTCCTGCCAGGCTTATCACTCATCACCAGCGGGGGTTCACCATACATCACCAGCACTCTCCTGCCAGGCTTACCACACATCACCAGCACTGCCAGGCTTACCTCACATCACCAGCACTGTCTTGCCAGGTTTACCACACACATCACCAGCACTGTCAAGCTCACCACACATCACCAGCACTGCCAAGCTTACCACACATCACCATCACTCTCCTGCCAGGCTTACTACTACACAGCACCAGCACTGCCAGGCTTACCACACATCACTAGCACTGCCAGGCTTACCACACATCACCAGCACTGCCAGGCTTACCACACATCACCAGCACTCTCCTGCCAGGCTTACCACACATCACCAGCACTGCCAGGGCTTACCTCACATCACCAGCACTGTCTTGCCAGGTTTTACCACACATCACCAGCACTGTCAAGCTCACCACACATCACCAGCACTGCACTGCCAAGCTTACCACACATCACATCACTCTCCTGCCAGGCTTACTACACAGCACCAGCACTGCCAGGCTTACCACACATCACTAGCACTGCCAGGCTTACCACACATCACCAGCACTGCCAGGCTTACCACACATCACCAGCACTCTCCTGCCAGGCCTACCACACATCACCAGCACTGCCAGGCTTACCACACATCACCAGCACTGCCAGGCTTACCACACATCACCAGCAATCTCCTGGCAGGCTTACCACATCATCATCGGCACTGCCAGGTTTACCACACATCACCAGCACTGCCAGGATTACCACACATCACCAGCACTGCCAGGATTACCACACATCACCAGCACTGCCAGGTTTACCACACATCACCAGCACTCTCCTGCCAGGCTTATCACACATCACCAGCACTGCCAGGCTTACCACACATCACAGCACTCTCCTGCCAGGCTTACCACACATCACCAGCACTGCCAGGCTTACCACACACATCACCAGCACTGCCAGTTACCACACATCACCAGCACTCTCCTGCCAGATTTACCACACATCACCAGCACACCGTCAGGCTTACTACATATCACCAGCACTGCCAGGCTTACCACAAATCACCAGCACTGCCAGGCTTACCACATATCACCAGCACTGCCAGGTTTACCACACATCAGCACTGCCAGGCTTACCACACATCACCAGCACTGACCTGCCAGGCTTACCACACATCACCAGCACTCTCCTGCCAGGCTTACCACACATCACCAGCACCGTCAGGCTTACCACATATCACCAGCACTGTCAGGCTTACCACATATCACCATCACCAGCACTGTCAGGCTTACCACTCATCACCAGCACTGTCAGGCTTACCACACATCACCAGCACTGCCAGGCTTACCACGCATCATCAACACTGTCAGGCTTACCACACATCACCAGCACTGCCAGGCTTACCACGCATCACCAGCACTGTCAGGCTTACCACACATCACCAGCACTGCCAGGCTTACCACGCATCACCAGCACTGCCAGGTTTACCACACATCACCAGCACTCTCCTGCCATGCTTACCACACATCAGGACTGCCAGGTTTACCACACATCACCAGCACTGCCAGGCTTACCACACATCACCAGCACTGCCAGGCTTACCACACATCACCAGCACTCTCCTGCCAGGCTTACCACACATCACCAGCACTGCCAGGCTTACCACACATCACCAGCACTCTCCTGCCAGGCTTACCACACATCATCAGCACTGCCAGGCTTACCACAAATCACCAGCACTGTCAGGCTTACCACACATCACAGCACTGCAAGGTTTACCACACATCACTAGCAATGCCAGGCTTACTACACATCACCAGCACTGACTTGCCAGGCTTACCACACATCACCAGCACTCTCCTGCCAGGCTTACCACACATCACCAGCACTGTCAGGCTTACCACACATCACCAGCACTGCGTGACTTACCACACATCACCAGCACTGCTAGGCTTACCACACATCACCAGCACTGCCAGGCATACACACACATCACCAGCACTGCCAGGCTTACCACACATCAACAGCACTGTCAGGCTTACCACACATCACCAGCGCTGCCAGGCTTACCACACATCACCAGCACTCTCCTGCCAGGCTTACCACACATCACCAGCACTGCCAGGTTTACCATACATCACCAACACTGCCAGGCTTACCACACATCACCAGCACTGCCAGGCTTACCACACATCACCAGCACTCTCCTGCCAGGCTTACCACATATCACCAGCACTGCCAGGCTTACCACACATCACCAACACTCTCCTGCCAGGTTTACCACATCATCACCAGCACTGCCAGGCTTACCACGTATCACCAGCACTGTCAGGCTTACCATATATCACCAGCACTGCCAGGCTTACCACGTATCACCAGCACTGCCAGGCTTACCACACATCAGCACTGCCTGGCTTACCACACATCACCAGCACTCTCCTGCCAGGCTTACCACACATCATCAGCACTGCCAGGCTTACCACAAATCACCAGCACTGTCAGGCTTACCACACATCACCAGCACTGCAAGTTTACCCACACACACTAGCAATGCCAGGCTTACTACACATCACCAGCACTGACTTGCCAGGCTTACCATACATCACCAGCACCAGCACTCTCCTGCCAGGCTTACCACACATCACCAGCACTGTCAGGCTTACCACACATCACCAGCACTGCCAGACTTACCACACTTCACCAGCACTGCTAGGCTTACCACACATCACCAGCACTGCCAGGCATACCACACATCACCAGCACTGCCAGGCTTGCCACACATCAACAGCACTGTCAGGCTTACCACACATCACCAGCACTGCCAGGCTTACCACACATCACCAGCACTCTCCTGCCAGGCTTACCACATATCACCAGCACTGCCAGGTTTACCACATCACCAACACTGCCAGGCTTACCACACATCACCAGCACTGCCAGGCTTACCACACATCACCAGCACTCTCCTGCCAGGCTTACCACACATCACCAGCACTGCCAGGCTTACCACACATCACCAACACTCTCCTGCCAGGTTTACCACATCATCACCAGCACTGCCAGGCTTACCACGTATCACCAGCACTGTCAGGCTTACCACATATCACCAGCACTGCAAGGCTTACCACGTATCACCAGCACTGCCAGGCTTACCACACATCACCAGCACTGCCAGGCTTACCACACATCACCAGCACTCTCCTGCCAGGCTTACCACAAATCACCAGCACTGTCAGGCTTACCATACATCACCAGCACTGCAAGGTTTACCACACATCACTAGCAATGCCAGGCTTACTACACATCACCAGCACTGACTTGCCAGGCTTACCACACATCACCAGCACTCTCATGCCAGGCTTACTACACATCACCAGCACTGTCAGGCTTATCACACATCACAAGCACTGCCAGGCTTACCACACATCACCAGCACTGCTAGGCTTACCACACATCACCAGCACTGCCAGGCTTACCACACATCACCAGCTCTGCCAGGGTTACCACACATCAGCAGCACTGTCAGGCTTACCACATCACCAGCACTGCCAGGCTTACCACACATCACCAGCACTCTCCTGCCAGGCTTACCACACATCACCAGCACTGCCAGGTTTACCATACATCACCAACACTGCCAGGCTTACCACACATCACCAGCACTGCCAGGCTTACCACACATCACCAGCACTCTCCTGCCAGGCTTACCACACATCACCAGCACTGCAGGCTTACCACACATCACCAACACTCTCCTGCCAGGCTTACCACATCATCACCAGCACTGCCAGGCTTACCACGCATCACCAGCACTGTCAGGCTTACCATATATCACCAGCACTGCCAGGCTTACCACGTATCACCAGCACTGCCAGGCTTACCTCACATCACCAGCACTCTCCTGCCAAGCTTACCACACATCACCAGCATTGCCAGGTTTACCACACATCACCAGCACTGCCAGGCTTACCACACATCACCAGCACTGTCAGGCTTACCACACATCACCAGCACTGTCAGGTTTACCACACATCACCAGCACTCTCCTGCCAAGCTTACCACACATCACCAGCATTGCCAGGTTTACCACACATCACCAGCACTGCCAGGCTTACCACACATCACCAGCACTGTCAGGTTTTACCACACATCACCAGCACTCTCCTGCTAGGCTTACCACACATCACCAACAGTCTCCTGCCAGGCTACCATACATCACCAGCAATCTCCTGCTAGGCTTACCACACATCACCAGCACTCTCCTGCCAGGCTTACCACACATCACCAGCACTGCCAGGCCTACCACACATCACCAGCACTGCCAGGCTTACCACACATCACCAGCACTGCCAGGGCTTTACCACACATCACCAGCACTGCCAGGCTTATCACACATCACCAGCACTGCCAGGCTTACCATACATCATCAGCACTGCCAGGCTCACCACACATCACCAGCACTCTCCTGCCCAGGTTTACCACACATCACCAGCACTGCCAGGCCTACCACACATCACCAGCACTGCCAGGCTTACCACACATCACCAGCACTCTCCTGCCAGGCTTACCACACAGAGGTTTTCTCTACGTAATCTAGTAAAACCATGGAGTTGAGGTGTTACAGCAAGATAGAAAACATCAGAAACACTGGTCATATTACTTGTGTACAAGTGCAGCTGAAACCTACATAATATACTAAACCATAGCCTGATAGAGTTGAGGTGTAACAGTAAGATAGAAAACATCAGAACACTGGTCATGTCACCTGGGTACAGTGCAGCTGAAACCTACGTAATTTACTGAAACCATGGAGATGAGATGTTACAGCAAGACAGAACGCATACACTGATCATATCACCCGGGTACAAGTGCATTAAAGCATCCAGCAGCATATCAGACTGTAGGAAGACCTGCTGACATCAGTCAGGGAAAGACAACCTCCTTGGTTTGGCCATGGAACAAGATCCTGTGGCTTTGCTAATACAGTCCACCAGGGAACTGTGGAGGGACAGACAGAAACAACAACGGACTGGCTACATTGCACAGTGGACAGGGAGACAGTCCACCAGGGAACTGTGGAGGGAGAGAGATGGAGAGGACAGACAGAAACAACACATTGCACAGTGGACAGGGAGACAGTCCACCAGGGAACTGTGGAGGGGGAGAGAGATGGAGGGACAGACTGAAACAACATTGCACAGTGGACAGGGAAAACATCACAACATTGCACAGTGGACAGGGGAAAACATGGGCAGAGGCCCAGGCTTTGGTGCACCACCAACAGAACTGGAGGAACCAGGGGTACATTTCCTCAGTGTGGCACCTCAGTGATTCTTCACAGAGTTGTGGGGAAGACATAGAGCATAGTGTATGAACAAAGTTGTCTGTTTTTTACTGTGTGTGGCGCCCCAGTGATTCTTCACAGAGCTGTGGGGGAAGACAAGGGGCATTGTATGAACAGAGTTGTCTGTTTTACTGTGTGTGGCTCCCCAGTGATTCTTCACAGAACTGTGGGGGAAGACAAGGGGCATATTGTATGAACAGAGTTGTCTGTTTTACTGTGTGTGGCTTCCCAGTGATTCTTCACAGAACTGTGGGGAAGACAGAGAGCATATTGTGTTAATAAAGTTGCCTGTTTTAATGTCCTACTCCAGTTAACCTGCAAGTTTTCTTTTTCTGAATGAGGCAAACAAAATGGCAATCTCTGTCATCTGGGTAATATTGAAGATATTGTGATAATTTGTTCCTGAATGATGTGGGGAAAAAAATGAAGAAAATATTGTCTCTGTGTATTGTGGGAGTGCCCACACCAGTACAGTACATCTTTTATGTGACTGTTTCTAATACCTCTTGGGTGTGCTGACATCCATACTACTTTTTATGTGACTGTTTCTAATACAGGTTGGCTGTGTTCACATCTGTATTACTTTTTTATTTTTTTATACCTCTTGGGTGTGCTGACAGCCATACTTCTTTTATGTGACTGTTTCTAATACAGGTTGGCTGTGTTCACATCTGTATTACTTTTATGTGTGTTTCTAATGCAGGTTGGATGTGTTCACATCCATACTACTTTTATGTGACTAATGCAGCTGGATGTGTTCATATCCACACAATACAAAAAGGCTTCAACTTGGTTTTGTTGTTTCTTTCTTCTTTTTTTCATAAACAGGTTATTTTTGAACAGAAGATAACCACATAAATAATAATAATACAGTCATCAGATTTTGACGAGGAAGAATAGTTGGTGTGCATATTCTGATGGTTAGAATGCATGTCAGGGTGTGCAGACACCCATCGTATTTAGGGTTAGAGTGAAAGTCTGGGTGTGCAGACACCCATGGTCTTTAGGGTTAGAATACATGTCTGGGTGTGCAGACACCCATCGTATTTAGGGTTAGAATGCATGTCTGGGTGTGCAGACACCCATCGTATTTAGGGTTAGAATGCATGTCTGGGTGTGCAGACACCATCGTATTTAGGGTTAGAATGCATGTCTGGGTGTGCAGACACCCATCGTATTTAGGGTTAGAATGCATGTCTGGGTGTGCAGACACCCATCGTATTTAGGGTTAGAATACATGTCTGGGTGTGCAGACACCCATCGTATTTAGGGTTAGAATGCATGTCTGGGTGTGCAGACACCCATCGTATTTAGGGTTAGAATGCATGTCTGGGTGTGCAGACACCCATCGTATTTAGGGTTAGAATGCATGTCTGGGTGTGCAGACACCAATCGTATTTAGAGTTAGAATGCATGTCTGGGTGTATGGACACCCATGGTATTTAGGGTTAGAATGCATGTCCAGGTGTACAGACTGCCCTGGTATTCACAAAAAGTTTACTACAGTGAGGTATTGGAACTGTATGAGTAAATGTCATCGTCATCATCATTGATATTGATCATGATCAGTGTTGCAGACCTGTTTACCCATACGATTTCAGTGTATTTTGTACTCGTATTTGTTAGAAATATGATAAATATGGTACATGGGGAAATGTACAGCGAAAAAAAATAAAATCCGACTATCATTTCCAGGCACTGCATTTCTGAAGGAATGGGTGTATTGACATATATATATATATCTGCTGTGCGAACACTCTCCTTGTGACTTTTCGTTTCGATGTTTCTGATTGGCGGAGAGCGCTCATTCCTAGTTCTCAGCTTCGAGATTTGGCGTGGTTTTCGGTGAAGCCATTTTGTGTTCTTAGATTCAAGTTCTGCTATCCATGAAAATGTCTAAACATTCCTCTTCCGAAGATGACGGCCCTAAAGTGAAAAAAGGGAACAGGATTCCTGGATAAATCTATCCAACAACCATGTTTTACCACAGCGCGGGTTTAAACTTTCTCCTTGGAGTACTCCTGTTTTGTAGAAAATACTCTTTGTTTTGAATTTGGAATACTCCACGTCAAATTTTGGGGTAAACAGGTCTGGTGTTGTTATCAGAGTAACTGTCATCATCATCATCATTGATATTGATCATGATCAGTATTGTTATCAGAGTAACTGTCATCATCATCATCATTGATATGGATTATGATCAACATTGTTATCATTTCGTTGCAGGTGGAGAAGGATCTCTCTAATGTCAGTCTGGGGCCCACCCCCATGCCAGAACTCGCCCATTTGGTTGTAGGCCTTGAGAGCTGTTCCCATGGCGACCCAGACTTCATTGCCTTCTGTGTCCTGAACATGATGATGGGTGGAGGGGGGTCCTTCTCTGCTGGGGGGCCTGGCAAGGGCATGTACACCCGCCTCTACCTCAACGTGCTGAACAAGTGAGATGTGCTGTTTCTTATTACAGAGCAGCATTTGATTTGCATTTCATTGTTTTTTTTTAACTTAGCTGCCACCCACTTATAGGCAGCAACATAGTGCCCCATTCACATAGTGCCACTCACAGATGGGCAGCCACATAAGGGCAGCAGCATAGTGCCACATTCACACAGTGCCACCCGCATATGGGCAGCAACATAGTGCCCCATTCACATATGGGCAGCAGCATAGTGCCCCCTTCACATAGTGCCACTCACATATGGACAGCAGCATAGTGCCCCATTCACATAGTACCACCCACATATGGGCAGCAGCATAGTGCCCCATTCACATAGTGCCACTCACATATGGGCAGCAGCAAAGTGCCCCATTTACATAGTGCCACCTGCATATGGGCAGCAGCAAAGTGCCCCATTCACATAGTGCCACCCACATATGGCAGCAGCATAGTGCCCCATTCACATATGGGCAGCAGCATAGTGCCCCATTCACATAGTGCCACTCATATATGGGCAGCAGCTTAGTGCCCCATTCACATATGGGCAGCAACATAGTGCCCATTCACATAGTGCCACTAACATATGGGCAGCAGCTTAGTGCCCCATTCACATAGTACCACCCCCATATGGGCAGCAGCATAGTGCCCCATTCACATAGTGCCACCCGCATATGGGCAGCAGCAAAGTGCCCTATTCACATAGTGCCACATGCATATGGGCAGCAGCATAGTGCCCCATTCATATTGCGCCACCCACATATGGACAGCAGCAAAGTACCCATTCACATAGTGCCCCATTCACATATGGGCAGCAGCATAGAGCCCCATTCACATAGTGCCCCATTCACATATTGTCCCAGCCACATAGTGCCCCATTCACATATGGGCAGCAGCAGAGTGTCCCAATCACATAGTGCCCCATTCACATAGTGCCCCATTCACATATGGGCAGCAGCATAGTGCCCCATTTACATAAGGCCACCCGCATATGGGCAGCAGCATAGTGTCCCATTCACATAGTGCCACCCACATATGGGCAGCAGCAAAGTGCCCCATTCACATAGTGCCACCCACATATGGGCAGCAGCATAGTGCCCCATTCACATTGCACCACCCACATATGGGCAGCAGCATAGTGCCCCATTCACATTATGCCACCCACATATGGGCAGCAGCATAGTGCCCCATTCACATAGTGCCACCCACATATGGGCAGCAGCATAGTGCCCCATTCACATTGTGCCACCACCCACATATGGGCAGCAGCATAGTGCCCCATTCATATTTATTAGTGCCACCCACATATGGGCAGCAGCATAGTGCCCCATTCACATAGTGCCACCCACATATGGGCAGCAGCATAGTGCTCCATTCACATTTTGCCACCACCCACATATGGGCAGCAGCATAGTGCCCATTCACATAGTACCACCCACGTATGGGCAGCAGCATAGTGCCCCATTCACATTATGCCACCCACATATGGGCAGCAGGAAAGTGCCCCATTCACATAGTGCCATCCACATATGGGCAGCAGCATAGTGCCACATTCACATAGTGCCACCCATATATGGGCAGCAGCATAGTGCCCCATTCACATAGTGCAACCCACATATGGGCAGCAACATAGTGCCCCATTCACATTGTACCACCAACATATGGGCAGCAGCATAGTGCCCGAAGAAGCCATTTTTACATAGTGCCACCCACATATGGCAGCAGCATAGTGCCCAGACCTGCGAACCATTACACATTTCGCTTAATTTATTACACCCAAGTGATAAATCTTACACCCTTACGCATTTAAAAAAAAAAAAAAAACGGATGAAAAAATCTGCTTATATACAGACACGCACGACGCCGTGCATATAACCAGTAATCTTTAAGAAGCGTTTCCGGGTCATGCGCAGTTCGTTTCACCATCTTTACCATTCAGCGAAGTTGGCGTCCTTTTGAAGTTGTTGCTACGAAAATGTCGAAACGTGGAGCAGAAAGTTTTGGACAAGATGCGAAAAAGAAAAAAACTTGGTCAAAAGTCCCAAAAAGAATACTCGGAAAAGTTCCCCTGCACACGACCTTTGGCTAAAGGTGTGAATTGTGCACAGTGTACCACTTGCGAATTGGACTTCACAATTTCCCATGGCGGGATGGTGGATGTGAAACGTCACATTTAGTCATGCAAGCACTTCGGTTCCTCTAACGTGCTGAATTCTTTCAGCATCACACAGTTTTTTCAGACTGTAGACACCTCAAAAGAGGATGAAATGAGGAAAAGGGTCATTTCGGCTGATGCATTGGTGGCCGTATTTTTTCGTCGAGCACAGCATCGCTCTTAGCGCAGCCGACCATGCATCCCAGCTTTTTAAAGAAAGCGTTCTCAGATTCGGAGATCTCCAAACAGTTCAAGAGCGGTCAAACAAAAGACAATACACATTGTGAGGACCCTTGCCATGGGGGACTGCAGAATGGACCGTTTGTGTTGGGGACTGATGGATGGAGGTCAGGAAGGGGGGGAGGACAAATTCTTTCCTGGGGTGGTGCGATACTTAAAAAAATGACACAATCGCCACTGAGCTGATAACCAACCCCACATGCACAGAGTCAGCAACAGGGGAGAACATTTTTGAGGTTGTTTCTGGCGCACTATCAAGCCTTGGTGTGCCATGGCAGAACTGCCTGTCCTTGGTTTGTGATAATGCAATGTGTGATGACTGGCAAGAACAAAGGTGTCATCGCATATGTTCGCATATCTCTGTTTCCAGTGTATTCTACATTTTCATAATTTGTAAAGTTTTCTTGTGACACTTAAAAGAAAAGCTTGTTTTCGAAGAAAAGTTAAGTTCACAAAAATTGTGCGAACAATTTCATCGCATCGTGTTTGTTTGAAAAAAGGTAGTCTTAGAGGGTTGCAGGTCTGAGTGCCCCATTCACATAGTACCACCCACATGTGGGCAGCAGCATAGTGCCTCAAGAAGCCCCTAATGCCAAAAGTTCCTTGGTTCAACTCTGAATGCAAGGAAATTAACAAACCCTGCAAAAGAGCTCACGTCAGGTCTCCTGCAGACCTTCAATGTCCAACATCCGAGCGCATCAGAAACTGAGGGCCAAATCCAAACACATTTATAAAACCAGTAAATGTTTATCTTGGAAACAGTTTTGCCCAAGTCTCACATCCGAAACATCGAAGAAAAAAGTGTGGAAAATCATAAAGAAAATTAAAGGGAAGAACACCACCTGCCCCACTCTGAACCATCTCAAGTTTTCTGACTCTTTAATAACAGAGAAAAAAGCAGTTGCTAATCTGCTTGCTTCAACCATTGAAACGAATTCCTCGTCTTCTAACAAATCAGCCAGTGTTGTCAAAAACAAAGCCCTTAAAGAAAAATCACCCTGCAACTTTTCGTCAGACAACATGGAAGACTACAATCTTCCTTTCACTTTAAACGAATTGAAATCTGCCTTACTTTCTTGCAGCGATTCCTCTCCAGGTATAGATGAAATCCATTATAAACTTTTGAATCATCTTCCGCAAAAAGGTCTGCACATCCTGCTGCATGTATACAACCATGTATGGACTACTGGATTTTTTCCACCTTCTTGGCGAAAAGCCCTCATCATTCCCATTCCCAAACCTGGAAAACATATTTCTAACCCATCAAACTACCGTCCAGTAGCTTTGACCAGCTGTGTCTGTAAATTGATGGAGAAAATGGTCAATGCTAGACTCATGTGGAAACTCGAAACCAGCGGCCTTTTGGCGAAAGAACAGTGTGGTTTCCGCAAACATTGGACTACAGTGGATCATTTGATCCGTCTGGAATCTACACTTCGGAACGCCTTTCTGAACAAACAACGCGCAGTGGCAGTTTTCTTTGACTTGGAGAAGGCCTACGATACCACCTGGAAGTCTGGGATACCTCATGATCTCCATGATCTTGTTTTTTTGGGGGGGTCACCTTCCACTTTTCATTCAAAATTTTTTTGGCAGAATGACAGTTTCAGGTCCCAGTCGTCGGCACCACTCTCTCTGATGTTCATGAGCAGGAGTTGGGTGTCCACAAGGGAGCATACTGTCTCCTGCCCTCTTAAGCATCAAGATCAACAACATTGTCAAGTCAGTCCAACAGGGTTCAGACTGCTCATTGTTTGTCGATGATTTTGCTGTCTATGCAACTGGAAGCCTGTACCTGAGTGTCCCAGCGCAGGCTCCAGCTTTGTGTGGATAAATTCATCAATGGGCAGATGAAAACGGCTTCACTTTTTTTTTCTCCTACGAAGACAGTGCATTCAGTTGCATAATTTTCGTCTTTTTTTTTTTTTGCAGATCCTGTAATTCAAATAGGGAAATCTCCCATTCCAGCTGTCAAAGAGGCTAAATTCTTAGGAGTCATTTTTGACCAAAAACTCAACTACTTTCTCAGCCACATAAATACCTCAGAACTTCTTGCCAGAAAGCTTTGAATATTCTGCGGGTCGTATCACACACTGACTGGGGCGCTGATAAGAAAACTTTGCTGCACCTGTACAGGGCCTTGGTCCGTTCCAAACTGGACTATGGTTGTGCTGTGTATGGCTCTGCAAGACCATCTTATCTAAATTTTTGCACCCTATCCACCATCAAGGGCTTTGTCTCTGTCTTGGAGCATTCCGCGCCACCCCTGTGTACAGCCTGTATGCAGAGGCAGGTGAACCCTCACTGTCCAACGGCAGGCTGAAACTGTCTTTGAATTACTATATCAGACTGTTCTCGGAATCAGAGAACCCTGCCTATGACTGTGTCTTTGACCCTCAGTTCCAAACCAAATTTGAAAACAACCATAACTGTATTCCGCTGTTTGGTCTTCGTATGCAGCCTCACGTGCGGAATGCAGGTCTAGACCTAGGAGTTGTCTGATTTTTTCCGAGTTTCCAGATCAACCTCCGTGGACCTTTTTCACACCAGAGGTTCGTTTTGATCTTGCAGCTTTTCGCAAAGAATCTACCAGCTCTCTGGCATACAAGGCATTGTATGCTGACGTCTGTTCAGAATTCCCATCCTATCAGAAAATTTTCACTGATGGTTCCAAGTCTGAAGATGGAGTGGCATGTGCAGCCTATTGCCCTGGTGCTCCTTCTCAGATACTGTTAGAACATATTCCTGCAGATGCTTCTGCTTACTCTGCTGAACTTACAGTTCTGGTTCTGGCACCGAGGATAATCTCACAGTCTGGGAAGGGACTTTCTGGTTCTGTCAGATTCACTGTCAGCTTTGGAGACCATAGCTGGCCACAACCTTCAGCATCCAAAACTTTTACACTTCTTTGAACTTTTTACCAAGTTGAAAGCGGAGGGTTACAACATTATTCTGGCTTGGGTTCCTGGTCATGTTGGCATCGGAGGGAATGAAGGTTGATTGTTTGGCCAGGAATGCCACAACAGAGAAACTGTCCAACATATATATCCCCTGCTCAGATCTGAAACCCAAAATGAACGATTATGTCACAGACCTCTGGCAGGAGGATTGGAAGACACAGACGGATAACAAACTCTTTCAGATCCGTCCAAAGCTTAAGGAGTTCCTCTCATCTACGTCTGGTGGTCATAAAGAAGAAACAGTTCTGTGCCGGCTGCACACCGGCCATTCGTATTTTTACCCATTCATACCTTTTAACCCTCTTGCATTTGCATTTTCCAGCCTAGAACTGCTCCTAGTATTCGTATTGTTTTGAGAAATTTAACCTAAAACTCACCTACTGACTTTGAAAGACTGTAGTGGACAAAGTTTCCACTGCAGGGTTGTCAATTTAGTATGCAAAATCCTAATACATCATATTTCATAATGCAGAGAAGTCACATGTTTGGGATGCATGTTGGTGTCAT
This sequence comes from Conus betulinus, assembly GCA_016801955.1. Taxonomy (NCBI): domain Eukaryota; kingdom Metazoa; phylum Mollusca; class Gastropoda; order Neogastropoda; family Conidae; genus Conus; species Conus betulinus. The sequence goes on along the minus strand of JADBJO010000966.1, from coordinate 482,090 downwards.
TGTCACCCTGTTTGTCACAAAACAATGGGACATCAAACGTTGACAACGTTACTATGATACACACCAGACAGACAATAACATTGTCGGCATGCATTTGTTAGTATAAATCATCAAAGCGTGGCCTACCTCAACTTGTAAACAGCAGTCCTGGTTCAGTAAATCCATTTTGGGGTGTCACAAAGTGTCACATGATTGATTGTCAAATACACAAATATTCAGCCAGGTAACTTTACAGTTTTTGTTTTTCATCCTAAAAAGTGTGTTTGTCGCTACGGAACAATTATTAACACGGAATATACACAGTCACAGAAAGAAGCAAAATACATTATTTACACTCTAATGTGGTGTCTGGTCACACACAGCAGGAAGGTAAGTGTCACCACTGTCACATGTCACCAATATGGTAAATACTATTGTTGATCCATGGTTTCTACCGTATTTGCCGCATGGTAGTCACGGAAACAGTCATTGTGCTGGCAGAGAGGGACGTCACAGAAGGAACATTTGAAGGAGGTCTCCGGCTGTCGGCCTTTGGCTGTCTTGCGACCCACGTTGACACACTAACGACAGGTGCGCTTTCGTCCTTCAATCTTCACCTGTTTATGGTGGTCGATTGTTTCCTTCGCAATCGGGGCCTCTGCCACGTTTGACCGTCTTCCAGCACTTTTTTTCTTCCTGCTGGTAAAGCCAGCACGGAGCTGTTCTGCCACGTCAGCCCTGAACCACAGGTGGTCCATGGTCTTCTTGGGTGTCGGATTATGGGGTGACCTTTGCCAGGTGATGTAGGCCTGCACGATGATGAGATTGACAAGGGAGTGGAAGAGGTAACGCCACCACTTCTTATTCTGATGACCAACCGGGTAGTAAGCCCTGTGCTGGTCAAACTTGTCCACCCCTCCCATGTTGTGGTTGTAGGCCTTGATGACATGGGGTTGTGGCTTGTCGTCGCTGTCAGGTGCAGGTGTTGTCTTACCTGGTGGCTGGTTGGTGCTGAGGAAGTAGATAGGGCGTTTATCCTTATATGCTGTCGCCATCAGGGGCCCCTTCTGCATTTGAATCAGCTCTCCTTGTTGTTTTAGACGAGCCTTGGTCATCTCCTCTGGAAGCCCTTTGCGGTTGGACATCACTGTGGCACAGGTGTATGTCCCTGTGTTGTGACAGGTGTCGCATGAGTGGCACAGAGGTGAAAAAACGGTCGAAGTACAGGTGTCGATTTTGCCCATAGTACTCCGATGCCATTTTGTCCACTACTTCATGTCCGAGGGGTACATTTGTATTAGTGCGGCTATGTTTGCCTGTGTAGATGTTGAAGTTGATGCAGTAGCCAGTGTCAATGTCGCACATCTCCCATACGTTTACGCCCCACTTGGTTGGTTTGGCCGGCATGTACTGTTTGAAAAATACTCGCCCTTTGAATCCTATCATGGCTTCATCGACAGATAGGTCACGGCCTGGCTTGAAATTTTTCTTGAACAAGGGCAGAATCAAGTCGAGGAAGGTCCGGATCTTGTACAGTGGGTCATAGTTGGGACTGTCGCGGCCAGGTGCGTTCTGTGTGTCTCTCAGGTGAAAATACTGGTTCAACTTGAGAAACCTTGTTTTTGACATCACCCCACTGATCCATGGCTCGCTAAATCTAAGATCAGTCGACCAGTAGCACCAGAGTCTTGGCAGACGTTTGATCCCCATCATGATCAGTACAGCTAAGTAAGCCCGCATCTTGGCAGGTGTCGTATCCTGCAAAGTGGGTCAGGTTGTCCCCGCTTTGCCATCTGCTGCCTGGCGTACAGGTTCGTCTGGTCAGCAGCTGTAGTAAAAAACAACTGCGGCAGGAACAGAAAAAAATATTCAAGAGGTGTAGCTGTGTCTGGCAAATCATGATTTGGCCCAGTCTCCTCCTCAAAAGGCTGAACCACGGGTGCGGAAGTCGCCGGTCGCCACGTGGTCACAAACGCAGACAAAGGCACATCATCATCTTCATCACTTTCTTCCCCTTCTTCTCCCACTTCCTCCTCTCCCACATCCACATCACTTTCATTTAACTCCTCTCTTTCATATCTCTCTACTTCTTTTAATATATCATCCAACTCCTCTTTCGTATAATCAAAAAAATCACCGTCGGTAGAAACACTAGCAGACACCATTTTCAGAAATAAGGCGATGCCGTCTGCAGCAAAGGAATGCGGTCAGTTCACGACCCTTGTCTTTGTGAATGAATCGTTCCCCACACCCCATACTACTGCTAAGATTTTATTGGACCCTCTCAGGGGATGCCCATTTATTTTTAGCCAGCCTTGACTTAAAACGAGCTCGCAGTGTGTGACGGAAAAAGTAACGTGGCACTTGCAGCCGTAACGAACACCACGGGAGATAATCAGATCGGCCGGATACGGGCGAAACAAATGTGACACGATCTTTGAGTTCTGAAAGAGATTAACATTTTCATCAGATCTGAGATTTTACAGGGTAAAGATTTTTTAACAAACTTTTGGATGGGTTTTTCGATGTCTTTTAAAGAATTAGGAAGGAGTTAAACATGTTCTGATCATCTAAAAGAATAGGTGAATTCAGTGTTAAGATTATTTGACACTTTTGAATTCAGAACTTTTTTTTCAGAAGAATGATTCGTGATGAGATTCTAACAAGTAAAAGCAGAATGCTATTGTAATGGAAGAGCAATTCTTTTTTAACCTTTAAAATTTTCTGGCTAAACATTAGCTCATCATAAACAAACACTGAAACAGCCTAAAAATGGGAAACTGAAGTAACCGAACATATATTCTCGTAAACATTTTATCATTATCATGTTGAACAGACATGTATCAATCAGGTGTAAAACGAAAAAAATCAGAAAAAGCAAACTGTGATAAGAGATACGAAATTCAGCATGGATGCAGAAGCAGAACATTTATACTTCAGGGGTCAGGCTTTTCAGAGTGACTTCCTGTCTTTGTCAGTAGCACATGAAACTGTTCTCCATGGGCGGTAGTCATGCCATGGTCCTGGATGCAGTGAAGAGAGACTTGTGTGAAAAACAGTGCCATCATATAGCAGATATAGGGGTGATGTTTCTGTGGGGAAGAGACAAGGTATCAGCAGGAAGGGTGTGGATGGGTATTGCAGGTTCCACTGGATGTACAATGCACAGCCTACAATCATGCCTACGATGATTCTGGTCATTGTGTTGCAGGTTCCACTGGATGTTCAATGCCACACAGCCTACAATCACGCCTACGAAGATTCTGGGTCTCTTCTGCATCCATGCCAGTGCTCACCCCTCAAAGGGTCAGTCGTTGGCAGTGTCTTTTTACCGATGGTTGACTGGTGATGGAGGCATGAGGAGAGGGGTGCCATGGAGTATAAGACAGCAGAAGATGCTCTTATGAATTTCTGATTTTTTTACATCATGCTTGTTGCCTTTGGTTCTGTTATGAAATTCAAGGCGTTTCTGTTAAAACATCTTTGTACTTTGTACACTGTGTTATTTTAGCACACAGATCATTACAAATCAATCAGGAAGTAAAGATCATTAGAGTTTGCTGGGCCAGACCAATGCAGATCAATCAGGAAGTAAAGATCATTAGAGTTTGCTGGGCCAGATCAGTGCAGATCAATCAGGAAGTAAAGATCATTAGAGTTTGCTCGGCCAGAGCAATGCGGATCAGTCGGGAAGTAAAGATCATTAGAGTTTGCTGGGTCATGTTTTGCATGACTGCAGATCTTTCTGAATAAAACTCAAATTGCAAGAAAGAAGGAAAACTAAGTGAACTGTTTACAACCAAATGAGGTTCACTATGCAAAGGAGATCACTCCCAGAGCATGTTCAAGGACGCTTGGATTAGCTCCCCTCTGTTCCACTTTGCAAAGTTGGAGGATCTTGATGGTGGGTGTGGATTCATGCAGACCTGCCAACCTTTTCTTTTTTGTGGCGGAATTCATCCTGCTGCAGATCACTTCATTCCACTCTTCTGCTTGACCAAAGAAAATTCCCTTGGTGTTGGGGAATAAAAAAAGGGACAGCTGTTTTGCAATTGCTCAGTGTACACAGCAGCACAGTGCTGTGTGTATATCAAAGTGCTGGCCGGCAGCAGTGCTGTGTGAATATCCATGAAAGTTCTGGTCAGCAGCAGTGTTGTGTGTATATCCACCAAAATTCTGGTCAGCAGCAGTGCTGTGTGTATGTCCAAAGTTCTGGTCAGCAGCAGTGCTGTGTATATATCTACCAAAGTTCTGGTCGGCAGCAGTGCTGTGTGTATATCCACCAAAATTCTGGTCAGCAGCAGTGCTGTGTGTATGTCCTCCAAAGTTCTGGTCGGCAGCAGTGTTGTGTGTATATCCACCAAAGTTATGGTCAGCAGCCACATTTTTAATGTCACCTCTCGCATCCCTCCACTCAACAGTTTCTTCGTTTTTTCTCACACATTCATCCTTCAACATAAATTTGGCAAAGTGCTTACTTAAAACACATTAATAACAAATTCATGTACGTACAAATATTGGTTGTTATAATAAAGAGTTCAAATGAAAGTATCCTATGACATTTATCTTGATGGTCTATGTATTTGAAGAATGAATGGGAGAATGAGTTGACTTAACTGACACCATGTATATGTTGGAATTATATAATCATGCTAGGAAAGTATTTGCAAAGTTTTTTTTTTTTTTTTCAATTTTTTTTTTTTCTTTCCCCCCCCCCCCCCCCCCCCCCCCCCCCTTAACAGGCATGCACACAAAAGAAAAGACATATGTATCATAATTATTGTACAAAAACACAGAAGTCAGACACAATAAAAGAAAACACATGCCCCCCCCCCCCCCCCCCCCCCTAAATAAAAACAAAAAAAAAAAAAACAAACAAAACAACAACACAACAAAAAAAAAAAAAAAAAAGAAAAGTCGCAGAAACACACACAAACATACATGAATTGAATTATATGCAGGACATATTTGCATATAAACACACACACACACACACACACACACACACACACACACACACACACACACACACACACACACACACACACACACATGACACAGAAATGAGCCTCAGAAAAAAGGAAAAAAAAAAAAAAAAACAAGGGGTGGCCGGCGCGAGAGGCTGAGAGAGAGGGGAAAAAATGTTAAGATGGGTAATTACAACAAAAGTTGGGACCATATGTACATACATAAGAGTTTGTTTAACACAAGTCACAATAAAGCTAGGAAATGATAGAAGAATAGGGAAACCAGGTTTTGTCAAATTGATCTGAATCACAGTTCAGAAAGGGCTAAGTATTTTTCCAATTTAAATCTGAAGCTTAAGATTGTTAGGAAAACATGAAGGTCTGGGTGGTTATTTTGTAGTTTACATTTGTAAACATAAAATTTAGCAAACAACAGAATAAAGTTAAGAGCTTTGTCAGTTTCCACATTATGTTTCACTCCAAACAGAACCAACTCTTTCTCAAAAAACAGATTAGCGCAGTGATGACATTTATCCATTAGCAGGTTTTGAAGATTTCTCCAAAACCGCTGCACAATATTACAGTCGAAAAGCATGTGTGTAATCGTCTTGTTCATGATCACAAAAGTTACATAATGGTGAATCAACAATTTTGCATTGAAAAATAGTATTTCTGGGTTGGCAGCAATCTATGTAGAAGTCGACATTGGAACCATCTAAGCTGGACGTCAGTAGAAACTTTATAAATTTGAAGGAATATTTGTTTCCAATTCAGATTTACAAAAAGATTATTCCATTTATTAATAGCAGCGGGGAAAGGCATTATTTTCATTTAAAAAGTTTTTTGTACATATTTGTTGCCTCTTTTAATGCAAAACCAGGCTTTTTGGTCTACGAGTTTATATTGGTTAGTTATGATAATATTAAGTTGTTGGCAATAGTTGCGAATGGCATTTATTATGCCTTCATACAAGAGAAAGTTTGTTCTTATACCTTGATAATTAATTAAAAATTCATGGAAGGTCATCCAATGCCCATTTTCATTAATCAAGTGTTTTTAATGAAGAAAATGCCATAATTACACCATTCCTGTACAAAAATAACTTTTTTATCTCTTAAAATTTTAATATTGTAATGAATACACTCTGACATGAAGTCATGTACTGTGGTCGGACAGCACTTTGAACACAGTTTCTTGTAGTGTTTCATCACATCATTCCAGAATGGGTTATTGACCTCTTGCATAATAACATTAGCAAATTCAGCACCAAAGTTTTTCATACTGTCCCAGCTTAGGGAACATATTAATGGTAAATTCCCGCCAACCCGACGACATCATACGTTAATCTTCTCAGCCAACTTATCTTCATAGAAGAAATGAAATTTTTTACATTTAACATTTTTAGTCCACCTTCACAGTACTGCTTTTGAATCACAGATTTTTTTTTTTATTTTACTTTTTTTTACCGTTCCATAAGAAACTATACAATTCTTTTTCTAAAGCAACGATAAAATCCTCTGGGGGGGGGGTCTGGTAGGTTAATCAATAAATGAACAATTTTAGAAAATGCCAAAGTTTTAATAACAGTTATTTTTCCAAAAGGAGTTATATTTCTTTTTTTTTCCAAAAAGCAAGGACTCTTTTTATTTCAAAAGTTTATCTTCAAAATTAATCTGTACAATAATATTTGTGTTAGTGGAGAATTTGATACCAAGAATTTTGAAAGTACCTGGATCCCAAACAAAATTTTTGTCTCTCATAAATTTAATTCCACAATTCTTTCTACTCCCCAGCCATACTACTTGTGACTTGTCAAAATTGATTTTTAAACCTGAAATTTGTGAAAATTTAGTAAGGACTGATACTGCCTCGTTAAAAGATCTTTCTGAACCGTCTAGACATAAACTAGTGTCGTCAGCAAATTGTGACAGTAATGTTTCCTTGTTAACAACTTTAATTCCTTTAATATGCTCATTAGAGCGAATCATTAATGACAGGACCTCAGCACAAGTTAGGTATAGATAAGGGGATAATGGGTCCCCCTGCCTCACCCCCTCTCTCAATCGGAAACCATGGGGAGTACTGGCCATTGACAGAAATACAAGTAGAAAATTTGTGAATAAAATGTTCTTATCCAATTTATTAAGTCAGGTCCAAACTTGAAAAATTTAAGACAGTTATGTAAGAATGACCATGAGACACTATCAAACGCCTTCTCAAAGTCAACTAAAAAGAGCATACCTGGAATATTTTTCCTTATCAGTGTACAATAACATGTCATACATCAACCTTATATTCTCTCCAATAAATCTGCCCTTCAAAAAACCTCTTTGACTCTCATGTATAATGTTTGGAAGAACGCTTTTCAATCGATTGGCAACACAAGCAGAAGCTATCTTATATGTGGTGTTCAACAACGAGATGGGGCGCCAGTTTTTTTCACAAATCTTTTCGGCTTCCCTTCCTTGGGGATACATATTATGGTTCCCTGTCGCTGGGTAGTTGATAAATGGCCTTTAGCAAAACCTTCATTAATTGAACGTACAAGGAAAATTCCAATATCTACAAAGAAAAACTTAAAAAATTCAACGGTAAACCCATCTGGCCCAGGGCTCTTAAAATTTTTCATCTGTTTCAGAGCAGTAGCTGCCTCTTCTAGTGTAATCAACCCCTCTAATGGAACTCTCCTCCTCAGATAATACTGGAGCATCTGGAAGCTCTTCAGAAATATTTATATCAGTTACATCTCTAAAGCTGTATAATTGTTCATAAAAATTTTTTATCTCAAGGAGGATACTTTTTTGTTCAGAAATGACTGAACCGTCCTCTTTTTCTAAAAAAAGGATAGATTTATCAAGAAAATTTCTATTTTCCAGAGAGCAAAAATATTTATTCACTTTTTCCCCTTGACTTAGCCAGTGAACTCCCGAGCGCATTGCCATGCCTTCAAGTCTGTGATTCCTGATTTCTTGCAATTCTTTTTTAGGTTTTTTCTAAATGAGGAATAGTTTCTTCTTGTAAATTCTGTTCAATGTTTTTATTTTTGTTTCTAGGTCATGTTCTCTTTGAGAATCCATTTTTTTCTTATAAGTACTATAAGAGATTGTTTTGCCTCTTATTTCAAGCATCAATGTCTCAAAAAAGAGCTGATCTTCAATTTGAAAAGAGAGGTTTTCATTACTAATTTTATGCATATTATCTAAGTTGTATACAGGTAATGCATACTGTTTCTTGATATCGCTGATCAGTTCTCTAATTTTTGAAACATATTGCTTATCTCTTAATAAACTATTGTTGAATTTCCAAAAAGGTCTATCGCGTTTGAAATGATCTTTTTTTAAAAGCAATGTGACAAGAGAATGATCTGATCGATATCCAGGATCTATGCAAACATCATTAACTTCCATCATTAATTCTTCAGTGATCATAAAGTAGTCAAGTCTTGCCTGTTTATAAGAGTTAAATTTCCGCCATGTATAGTTCCTTTTTTCGGGGTATAATTCTCTGTAAACATCAAATAGATTGTATTTTGTCATTATATCATTGATTTTTGCTCGGTTCTCGGGTTCTTGGCCGATTGGCGACACTTGTATAATTTCTAACATCCATTTTTAAATTAAGGGCACAATTCCAGTCTCCAGTTATAATTACATGTTGGTTGCCAAAAGCTCTCAATGAGTTCACAAACACTATCGAAAAATTCGGGGCTATCACCACTGCTAGGCCCGTATAAGTTTCACCAAGTAAACCTTTTTTTTAAGAACTGAACATTCATAACAATGTAACACCCATGCTGGTCTCTTATAACATCATGTATCTTGTACTCAAAGTTATTATTAAAAAGAATAGCGACACCATTTTTGTTAGTTTCTGTACCACAGAGCCATAGATTATATCCCCAGCTGGCTCGGATAAAATTCTCAGAGTCTTCCTTTAAGTGTGTCTCTTGAAGACAGTAAACATGAGCTGCTTTTTTTTCTCAAAAAATCAAACACATCTTTCCTTTTTTTTACTATTATTTAGACCATTACAATTCAAAGAACAAAATTTTAAATGAACTATCCTGTGCCATTTTGAGTTTTGGCAAGAAAAAGGTTAAAGTAGTACACAGATAATAGCAATAAAAAAAAAGGTCTACAAAAAGAAAAAGTAACAAATACTCCAAAAATGTTGCTAACACTAGAGACGCTTTGTGAAATCAGTGATGTCGCACATCCCCCAAGTTTAACAGAAGCTGCCTGGGCCTCACCTTCCAATGTAATAATGAGCACATTTTCACACCCATCATTAATATCAACATCTTATAAATGCACAAATAAAGTGTACATGTCCCAGTTACAATCTCACTCTCACACACAAGCCTACCACCTTGGTATGAAGAAAATGAAAACGTAATGTACATCACAACGACCAACTTACAAAACATGACATAAAACTACACACACACATACCAACCTGTTATATAAGGGCCCACTGCCCAACTCCAAACGAGCGTTGAAGCCTACTCCTACTACAATAGCCAGCGCGATGGGAGGGAAAAAAAAAAAACAAACAACAAACAAACAAACAACAGGTGTCTTGATCATCTTGTTTTGACTAACACAAGATCAAATATTTACTATTCCTTCATTCAATCACATTATCTGTGAGCAAAGACAAAAATAACAAACATATGGGGAAAAAAAAAAAGAAGAAGAAGAAGAATAGTACCACAAGGCTGCGTTCTCTTTCCTTACTTTTGCCCACAACTACCTTCGACGCAAGGACTGCTGCCCCTGACTTGCCAATCCCAAAAGACCTTCACCCCCAGATGTAAACAAAGTCAAGTGGGTGGAAAGCAAAACAAAAAAAACAAAAAAAAAAACAAAAAAAAAAAAAAAACGCCAAAGTCGTTATAAAAAGCGCACAGATACAGAAATTACATCGAGTAGCTTCTACATTACAAACCTTTAAGAATTCTTAGACATTCACACTTACGATTTTAAGCAGAAAATAATTGCAGCTGGTTAAATTAATTTGGTCAACTTACAGTTCGAGCAGACGACACAATGTCAAAGCAAAGGTGAAAGTGACGGCGTGACACACATAAGAAGAAAGTAACAAAATCTAACGCAGTTGCCTTAATTCGGTAAGAGATCTCACTGTCAAGATTCGTCCGGTCACCGTCTTTCACCACCACTGCACCGTTCTTCGTCCACGCCTGCTGGCAAATGTCCCTCTCGTTCCGCACTGAACATAGCAGCTGATAGGCCCGTGGGGTCAGATCTTCCACCATAGTGACCCCGGTTCCTTTCAACTTCTTGCGCGCGTAGAGCACAGAGTCTCTAACACGACGGGAAACAAAACGAACAATAATCCCGCGGCAAGAGTTTTTGGAAGCACTGGATCCCTGTTTGGAACCGACCCTATGCACTGCCTCGATGTCTTCTCTCTTCACCTCAATGTTCAGTTTACGATTGAACAGTGAAAGTACCTTCTCCTCGCACTGTACCCCCGTCTCGACGGCCCCGCTCTCCCCTTCCTGCATCCCGTAGATACGCAGGTTGTTCCTCCGTACGTATGCGGAAACGTCCTCGGCACGACGATCGGCCAGCTCTGCAAGGTGCCGTATCTCAGCTAGCTGGGTGGCTGTCTGCTGCTCTCGCTTCCGGGCATCGGTCAGCTCTTGACGAAGCTTCTCGTTCTCAGTCTGGACTGAGAACAGGGCAGCCTTCAGTTCCTCCACCGTAAGAGCCAGCTTGGCAAGTTCAGCCCCGTTGGCACAGAGTTTTGCCATCAGATCGGCATTCGTACAGTGCTGGGGTTCCTCTTGCCGGTGAGAGTCGCGAGTAGGGGAGAAAACAACGTCCAACTCGTTTGACTGGTTTGGGAGTGAGAGTCGTTCCCCCTGTCCTCCATTTTGTCCTCTCGCGGTTGAAAAACAAACTTAGAAAGAGACTCTTTCACTGTCCCGGACAATGGTGTACTAGTTTCCACCTTCTGTTTCTTTGGGGTGTCTTTGCCACTGTTAGCACTCGAGTTGTTGGAGGAACTAGAGCCTGAACCTGCACCAGCATGCGTACGCTGTTTTTCTCTCTTCTTATGGCGGGCCATAACACTGCACACTGTCAAGAACCCGGACAGTCATTTCAGCACCGATTTCTCCACATCATGCAGACCAAAAGTTCCAAAAATTCGGATGGAGGTGGGCAGTAGATACACTATTAACTTCGTGGCATTCTGGTGTCCGGTCGTTTGCTTAATTAACTAAAATAAGTTAATCAAGTGCACAGCTGTCAAAAAGACGTCCGACACATCCGGTTAACAGTGTTCACCCCTCACCAGACTGATTTTTGGTCGTCCTTTGGCCAAGACACCACAAAGCATTGATGGTCCTGAAGTATGAAGGCAGCCATGCTTCAGAAGTGGAATGAGTGACCATTTACTGCAGAAATGCAAATTAGCCACATCAGCTTGTCTTAGTTAAGAGAATGAGCTGGTTTACAGTGCCCACGCTGCCTCAGTCATAGTTAAGAGAATTGCTGGTTTACAGTGCCCACACTGCCTCAATCATAGTTTAAGAGAATGTGCTGGTTTACAGCGCCCATGCTGCCTCAGTCATAGTCACTGACAGCAGCATAGAGACTGACACAGAATTGAAGGAACAATGAATGCATCAGGCACAGAAAGTGAATGTTTTTTAATGTTGACAAAAAAAGAGAGAGAGAGAGAAGAAAAGCGAACAATTTGAAATAGCAAAATGATTTTTTGTTGTTGTTGTTGTTTTTTAATTTAGGGTGTGATGCCATGTATAGATGCTTCTCTACCTTCACATATTCCTCTCCATGGTTATAAAATGTTCACCTCAAGTCTGATATGGGGTTGGCAGGTCTGCTCATGCCAAGTAAGATCAAGGCATTGGTTTTGACAGGTTAGTGTGAAAAAAAAGGAGCATATCGCTATGGTGCAGAGCTTTTTGGCTGTTGTTGAAGCCAGTTTGTATTTTTGTTGGTTGACCCTAATTTGAGTATGGAAATGAAGATGCTGTGAGTGTTCTTGTTAAATAACAAATTTTTGTACTCGTCCATTGTAAACACACGAGCTTTCTCTGACAGCCACATTTGCTGAGTGTTGCCAAAGGTAAGCCATTGTCTGTTGTGATTCTGTTTACAGCTTCATGAATGAAAAACATCCATTGACTGTTATGATTCTGTTGTCAGCTTCATGGTGTGTTGTGATTTTGTTGACAGCTTCATGAATGAACAATAACCCATGGTCTGTTGTGATTCTGTTGACAGCTGCGGGAACTGGCAGAGGTGG
>JADBJO010000966.1:407345-467345 GCA_016801955.1 Conus betulinus | reverse complement strand
CAGGCACCAGAAAAAGAAAACAAGTTTGTTCTTACAAGACATTTAATAGCTTTGTGTAAAATCGTTCTGCATATGGAGAATAATTGGACGATATGTTTTTTCAGACACATGAACTTTCATATAATGATTATAATAACAATAATGATCATAAAAGTACTTAATATTAGTAGTAATAGTAGTAGCATAATCAAAAACCAGTTACAAATGACAATTTATAATTCTATGAAAGAATCGTTTCTCGTGTGTGTGTGTGTGTGTGTGTGTGATTGCTTCATAACATTATAATTCAATTAACGATTATTTTTCAACTCAGTCTGATCAGTCTGATTCTTCTATTTAAAGAATTTCTTCAAGTCTGATAACTTAAATGCACAGGAGTTTGGCTGATCACAATATCGCTAGAGCAGAGAGTTTGGCTGATCACAATATCACTAGAGCTCTGCTCAAACCTCATTCTTCCTTGGACAATTTGCCCTCATCGAAATAGTTTTTCTTGACTCGTGCATAGAAGTGTTCTCATGCTGGTGAAACTGGCAACTCGCATGTTGATACTATTATTAATGAATGTAGGTAAAAGAAATAACAGCGTTCATACCGGTGATTGTCAGAGAAAGATGGGCTTATGATCATGTCTAAATGGCAGGCATAGTTTTAGTGGTATTGTTATGACACCTTCCTCATTTTATTTCTGCTTGCAACAGGGTAGGTAGTAGGGCCAAAAATGCTTAGTGCAATGTATTTTGTTTTGTGTTGTTGTTGATTTGTGTATGTGCGTATGTGTTTGTGAATGATGTCAGTGTTAGATTGTACTGGCACGTACAGGGGTGGAACAGTAGGTGTGGTATGTTATCAGCATAGATAGCTTCTTCATCACCACCAATCAGAACAAAGTAGTTACTTCATCAATATCAGTCAGACCAAGATGAGATGTAGTATAGTCCTTGCCATCTGTCTGGACCCAGGATGAACTGGCCCGAGCCAAGCGACAGCTGCAGTCCATGCTGATGATGAACCTTGAGTCCCGTCCTGTTGTCTTTGAGGACATTGGGCGCCAGGTCCTGGCGTCTGGGAAACGGCGCCAGCCATCTTACTACTACGAAGAAATAGGTCTGGATGTACAACATTTTTGTGTTGTTGATCGTTGTTGGTATGTTTGTGGGTTGCCGGTTTTGTCTGCTTTACGTTGCAATCTGTTAAACATATCATGAAAGCAAGATGTGATTTTCTCATACACCTACCTAGCCTCTTGAATATGTCTAGCCATTGTAATGTGACTGTCAATGGTTTTTTATGTGAGTGGGTCAAGATAGGTGAAGATTTGTCTTTGTGAACTGGATGGTGCAGGTGCACCTCTGGGTTGACTTCTGTGATAGAAATGAACTGGATGGTGCAGGTGCACCTGTGGGTTTGGCTTCTTAGATAGAAATGAACTGAATGGTGCAGGCACACCTCTGGGTTTGGCTTCTTTGATAGAAATGAACTGGAACCAGCCACCGTGGCGAAGTGGTTAGTGTCGCGGACTCCCGGCTGGGAGGTCGTGGGTTCAAATCCCATCAGTCATGTGGGTTTTTCTGCCCCGACTGGCTCCTACCCAGAGTTGAGTTTGCTGCGGACTCAGTTGGGAAGACTGGGACCACACAGTCAAGTTTCATCCACTAAATGGATGTGTTTCTGAGAGTGTTGCTCAAATTTCCAGACCAACATAGCAGGAGCCTGTATCTTTCGGACCTGGTTGACGCCGGGATATATTATGAAAGGAAGCGTAGAGTACAGCCCTGTCATGTAGTCTCAGACCGAAATGGAAATCCGCAGCATCATCTTAATTATCCTCATTCTCATCGATCAGCATAAAAAAAAAAGTCTGTAATTCTGTGGACCTTCATGCCCTGCTCTCATGGTGACCTCAGTTTCGATGTCCTCTCCACATCTGTGGCCTTGGTTTGGTTTCATCGGGGTCACCGGTATCGGCGAGTCCATGGGGGGCTGTCATTGGACGGACGTGGTGGCGCCCTCCGGAGGGAGAACTCACTCACGCCAGCTCTGCAACTAAGCAATTATTGTTGTCAGTAGAGGGCTTAGTATGTGGTGTCCTGCATCGTATGTTAGATCAGAACAGGCGCCACTGAACACCACCACCGAAGTGACTCGGCAGCAGCAGTGCAGTGTCTCCTCCGGTGGGTTGCCTCTTGATGACTTGTCATTGACTGCTCCGTGTGGATTGCCAGTGCTGCGGCTGCAGCGGAGCCGACCGGGCTGTAGCTATGGACGGGGTGTCGGAATGAGTGGTGTGGGTACACTGCCTCTGACGTAGCGCAGACGTTGGGACAGCAAAAAAAAAAAAAAAAAAAAATGCACTGGATGGTGCGGGGTGCGCCTCTGGTTTGGCTTCTGTGATAGAAATGAACTGGATAGTGCACGTGCACCCCTGGGTTGACTTCTGTGATAGAAATGAAATTGGATGTGCAGGCGCACCTCAGGGTTTGGCTTCTGTGATAGAAATGAAATAGATGGTGCAGACGCATCTCTGGGTTGACTTCTGTGATAGAAATGAAGTAGATGGTTCAGGTGCACCTCTGGGTTTGGCTTCTGTGATAAAAATGAACTAGATGGTTCAGGCGCACCTCTGGGTTTGGCTTCTGTGTGATAGAAATGAACTGGATGGTGCAGGTGCACCTCTGGGTTTTGTTTCTGTGATAGAAATGAACTGGATGGTGCAGATGCACCTCAGGGTTTGGGTTCTGTGATAGCAATGAACTGGATGGTGCAGATGCACCTGTGTTTGGCTTCTGTGATAGAAATGTACTGTATGGTGCAGATGCACCTCAGGGTTTGGCTTCTGTGATAGAAATGAACTGGATGGTGCAGGTGCACCTCTGGGTTTTGTTTCTGTGATAGAAATGAACTGGATGGTGCGGATGCACCTCAGGGTTTGGGTTCTGTGATAGCAATGAACTGGATGGTGCAGATGCACCTGTGTTTGGCTTCTGTGATAGAAATGTACTGTATGGTGCAGATGCACCTCAGGGTTTGGCTTCTGTGATAGAAATGAACTGGATGGTGCAGGCGCACCTCTGGGTTTGGCGTCTGTGATAAAAATGAACTGGATGGTGCAGGCGCACCTCTGGGTTTAGTTTCTGTGATAGAAATGAACTGGATGGTGCAGGTGCACCTCTGGGTTTGGCTTCTGTGATAGAAATGAACTGGATGGTGCAGATGCACCTCAGGGTTTAGCTTCTGTGATAGAAATGAACTGGATGGTGCAGGTGCACCTAAGGGTTTGGCTTCTGTGATAGAAATGAACTGGATGGTGCAGGTGCACCTCTGGGTTTGGCTTCTGTGATAGAAATGAACTGGATGGTGCAGGTGCACCTCTGGGTTGGCTTTTGTGATAGAAATGAAACTTGGCCTGTTTTCTGTATGGTCTGTTCCTGTAGAACCTGAGAAAATCTGGGCTCTCCTTTGACCTGTTAACCCCTTGACTGCCGCTATTTTGTATCAGTTTTGTACTTCTGTGTGCCGGAGCAAAATTTGACTTTTGCGGTAGGTTCACTAATTTGATCAGTGCTCATTTATTTGTAGAGAAATCTCTTGGATTTTTGGCATGTTTTTTTCTTATACCCAGGGCTATAATATCTGCAAATAATATTTGATTTTGTTCATTCTGAGTATAATAAATAATCTTATAATTCAACTTTTTAAAAAAAATTATATTTTGCTAGCATACAAAACCCCACAGCAGCAAAACAAAAAACATACAAACCCAGCAAAAAGTGGTTTTAGTGTTTACTGAATACCTGTGTAAATATTTGGTAGTGAATTTACAACCCACAATTGTTGTTTTTTATATGATAAATTTATGCATTTCTGGGGTACAGTACAATCCAGGTATCAAGGGACACAGTTTTGTTTTCTTAGGTAGGTTCACTGATATGCCCACTGCTCTTTCAGTTCTTGACATATATCTTAGATACTTGGGAAATTTTCTTGTTATATCCTTGGCTACAGCCAGATATCACAATACTTTGATTTTGTTTGTAGTGAGTAGACCAAATATATACATGATGATGAATGTTTTGTTTGAAAAACAGACACTTTCAGAACATAAACAAAACTATAGCACTAAAATCACAATGAAATACCACAAAAACTGGTGTTAGTATCGTGTGAACTTCAGGACAAACATCTGTATTCACATTAAAGCTTGACAGTGCATTAAATGTTTAGTAACCCATATCATAGGGGGCACTCCAGCCAGGTAACGCGGGAAAGAAGATGGGAATAGCACATTATCCACAACATCAGTCTGCACATCTTGCAAGCCTCTTGGGAATTGGTCTTGTTTAGCAGAGATGAACTAACAATGACAACACTAAGTGTAAATTCCAATTATTCTGTCAGTTTTCTTTCACACGTGGTTTGGTTCACTCATGACTAAGTGCGATTGATAAAAAAAAAGTCACCACCACAGAAGGTAATAAAATAAAACATTGCAAAACCAACCACACACAAAAAAAGAGACTGCTAAAGATAGAACTGAGCTACAAAAGGCCACACACAGATGATGATGAAAGCACACTAACAACTGAAAAATACACCGGTGTCACAGAGAATACACCACACCACAGAACCTATGGGCAGAAGGATCAGGATCCCACACTACTGCCAGTAAATGCCAGTTATAGTTGACTGACATACATTTGGGTACACACACACACACACACACACACACACACACACACACACACACACACTGTGCACTAGCACCACATTCAAAAGCAACACACACACACACACACATACACACACACACACACACACACACACACACGGGCACACACACACACACAGACACACACACACACACACACACACACACACACACACACACACACACACACACACACAGCACCACATGTAAAAGCACCACACCATGCACAAACACTACACAAACACACACACACACACACGCACACACACACACACACATAATGTATACCCACACCATGCACAAGCTTGCTCTCTCTCTCTCTCTCTCTCTCTCTCTCTCTCTCTCACACACACACACACACACACACACACACACACACACACACACACACACACAACACACACACACACACACACACACACCACAGAAAACAACTCCATGAAATTCATAGGCTTGAAATTGTCAGTGTTCACCTTGATACCTGGATCACCCGTGAAAGAAAGGTCGAGATTTCGGCAATCAGCACTGGCCTCTGTCATTCTGAAACAAGTTCAGACTGACAAGTGCCACACCCTCTTCCTCTGCCACGCCTCCTCACACTGGACCTTGCCGTTGTCCTGAAACCCCCTCCCCTTCCTCGACTCTCCTCCTGACCTCTCACAAAAGGAGGGAGGAAGACAGTCGACGTAGACGGCATTGGCTCGTTTCTCTCTGATTTTGGGCCCACTTGCACCGGTATCGCTCATTTGAAGTCAGGGATCAGCTTCATCATCAACAACCAACCTCCAATAGCAAAGGGTAGTGTTGATTGTGATCGCTTTATTCCTCCTCCGAATCGCTTCGTTCCACTTCTGTGAAGCCTTCGTCATCGCTTTCATGGTCTCGGATAACTTCTTGAAGCACTTCAAGAGCATTAGATCATTTGAAAACAGCACGCGCCTGATCGAACTGCCTGCTCGACTTGCCATCTTGAACCGAGAATGACTCAGCTGAACTTTGCCGAAGTTATTGTCCAAGCGGATGCGAGCCGGTCAGTCAGCAACCCGTGAAAGGAAAGAAACCATCCTTTAGGGTCTTACAACCGTTTAAACCATTTTTTCTCCTTGCCTCCTTTCTTTAAATCTAGTTGCAAAGTGAAACGACTGCAGGCGGAAATCTAAACAAATCTTAAATAAATGTCATGATAGGAATACTAATAATGGTCAAAAATATTATATAAAAAAAAAGAGACAAGATTACTACCAGTCTTGGTGTCAATAAGTAGGTATGGGAGAAAGGAGAGTGGGTTAGAGGATTCTTAAACAGCAGGGTTGCCGTGGCAACAATCCCGGAGGCTAAGGCGATGGTGAAGTGTGTGTGTGTGTGTGTGTGTGAGGTTGTGTGTGTGTGTGTGTGTGTGTGTGTGTGTGTGTGTGTGTGTGTGTGTGTGGATATGTGTGTGTGTGGTTATCAACATTTCCACAACATATGCAAGGAAAGAGGGAAGATGGAACAGGAGTACATGTTGAAGAAATAGTGAATGAAAATAAAAATAAAAGAAAACCAAATGAAGTGAGGGAAATGGAGTGGACAGTATCTGAATAAACAATAGACTGATGTGAGAAATAGAGAGGGTGTGGTGAGAAGGGAAAGGAAGATAGCTATAAGTTATGTATAAGGTAAATAGTGGGATATATGGTAGTATGTGTGTGTAGTGGGAAGATATTGTGGGCTGAGACTGAAGTGATGGGTTGGTACATGTAACTTTAAGGTGTTGATGGTAAGAGGGTGGAGGGAAGAAGGGGATGGGTTTATATACTGACTGGGGGGGGGGGGGGGGGGGGGGGGGCAACATATTCACACCTACACTCTCTCTCTCTCTCTCCCTCTCTCTCTCTCCTCCCCCCCCCCCCCTCTCTCTCTATCTCTCTCTCTAAAAATTAAGTTATTGTTTCTAAGTATTATCATTATTTTAATTCTACAATTATGGCCGGCAATGGGATTAGTGATAATAGGACATAATGCTTAGAAGCATAAAGGTGAAAATGACTGACGGTAATAACAATGACATCAGTGTTGTTGTAAATTAAATGTAGTGATGTAATGATGTTGATGAAGAGAACAGTAAAGGTAATGATATGATGATAGTGATAAAGTAATAAAGGTTTTAAGTAATATACCCTCTTACCATCAACACCTTAAAGCGGTGGTAAGTGCAGTAACACTAGCGGAAATAAAGGCGCCAGGAAAGGAGAGGAACGACCAGCGATAAAGGAGCTAGCATTCTATTTATTATGTGTGTGTGTGTGTGTGTGTGTGTGTGTGTGTGTGTGTGTGTGTGTGTGTGTGTGTGTGTGTGTGTGTGTGTTCCATTAGTAATGTCAGCCTTGTTCATTGGTTACCCCCGCCTCCTCCCCCCAGCAACCGCCATACCTACCAACACCCCTACACACATCATTACTAGGGCAGAGGGAGGGGGAGTGGGGAGTAAGTCGATTGACGTAGCAAATGGTGAGACTCGGAGAGTGTAGGAAAAGGGAAAAGATGATAGCTGCAACCTATGTCTGAGGTAAACAGTGGGGGAGGTAGGGTAGTATGGTGTGTGTAGGTGGAGGATATTTTAGACTGGAGCTGCAGAGGTAGAATGGTACATACTACTTTTGGACGTTGATGCCATGAGGATGGACAGTGCCCAGTTTGGCAATGAGATAAGATTCCTGCATAAGGCGTTCCAAGTTGTCACAGCACATCAACCATGTCAAAGTCTTGGCACTTTGGCAATCGAAGAGTGACAACTTGGAACGCCTTATGCAGGAATCTTATCTCATTGCCAAACTGGGCACTGTCCATCCTCATGGCATCAACATCCAAAAGTAGTATGTACCATTCTACCTCTGCAGCTCCAGTCTAAAATATCCTCCACCTACACACACCCATACTACCCTACCTCCCACTGTTTACCTCAGACATAGGTTGCAGCTATCATCTTTTCCCTTTTCCTACACTCTCCGAGTCTCACCATTTGACGTCAATCGACTTACTCCCCACTCCCCCTCCCTCTGCCCTAGTAATGATGTGTGTAGGGGGGTGTTGGTAGGTGGCGGTTGCTGGGGGTGGGAGGGGGGGGGTAACCAATGAACAAGGCTGACATTACTATGGAACACACACACACACACACACACACACACACACACACACACACACACACACACACACACACACACACACACACACACACACACACACACATAATAAATAGAATGCTAGCTCCTTTATCGCTGGTCGTTCCCTCTCCTTTCCTGGCGCCTTTATTTCCGCTAGTGTTACTGCACTTACCACCGCTTTAAGGTGTTGATGGTAAGAGGGTATATTACTAAAACCTTTATTACTTTATCACTATCATCATATCATTACCTTTACTGTTCTCTTCATCAACATCATTACATCACTACATTTAATTTACAACAACACTGATGTCATTGTTATTACCGTCAGTCATTTTCACCTTTATGCTTCTAAGCATTATGTCCTATTATCACTAATCCCATTGCCGGCCATAATTGTAGAATTAAAATAATAATGATAATACTTAGAAACAATAACTTAATTTTAGAGAGAGAGAGAGAGAGAGAGAGGGGGGGGGGGGGAAGAGAGAGAGAGAGAGAGAGAGAGAGAGTGTATAGGTGTGAATATGTTCCCCCCCCCCCCCCCCCCCCCCCCCCCCCCCCCCAGTCAGTATATAAACCCATCCCCTTCTTCCCTCCACCTCTTACCATCAACACCTTAAAGTTACATGTACCAACCCATCACTTCAGTCTCAGCCCACAATATCTTCCCACTACACACACATACTACCATATATCCCACTATTTACCTTATACATAACTTATAGCTATCTTCCTTTCCCCTTCTCACCACACCCTCTCTATTTCTCACATCAGTCTATTGTTTATTCAGATACTTGTCCACTCCATTTCCCTCACTTCATTTGGTTTTCTTTTTTTTTTATTTTCATTCACTATTTCTTCAACATGTACTCCTGTTCCATCTTCCCTCTTTCCTATGCATATGTTGTGGAAATGTTGATAACCACACACACACACATATCCACACACACACACACACACACACACACACACACACACACACACACACTAACAACCACACACACACACACACGCACACACACTTCACCATCGCCTTAGCCTCCGGGATTGTTGCCACGGCAACCCTGCTGTTTAAGAATCCTCTAACCCACTCTCCTTTCTCCCATACCTACTTATTGACACCAAGACTGGTAGTAATCTTGTCTCTTTTTTTTATATATAATATTTTGACCATTATTAGTATTCCTATCAGTAATATTATCATCATTACGACTTTGACTCGCACATTATTTCCCTTCCAACAGCCTCGTTTTCATTCAACGCCTTCTTTCTTGCGCTGAACACAGAAGCGATCAAAGCTAAGTGCATTTTCGTTATTTGTTTCATGTTTGTTGCACCTGAAGAAGACCTAAGAGGTTGAAACGCGTTTTTGATGATGAAATTGTCTCGAACACCGTTCGTGCAAGGGCACACAGCTTTCCCCAAAACCACCATGAACGCCGTTCGTGCAAGGGCAGTCAACGGGTTAATACCAAATCTTAAGTTATGCATATCAGATTAACCAATCTTCTTATTTCCCAGTTTGCAGTGCACTTAACCTCAGAGGGCAAATGTTGAAGTGGCCAAAGACCATTGATTTTGAATTATGTGCTCTTTTGTTTTAGGTAATTTCAAGAAAAAATTGCTTTGAAATGAGACGGCCATACAGTATATAACATCTTTCATAATTGTTCAGCCAAACATGTTGGTTCCCCAAGGTTAATGTGTGCAATGTGTGTGTAGGCAAAATCACAGAGAGTGACATTCAGAGAGTGGCCAACCGCATGCTGAAGAGTAAACCAGCTGTGGCTGCGTACGGCACCCTGGAACAGCTGCCCCGCTATTCCGACATCGAAGCAGCTCTGTGCAACAAAAATGGTCGCATGCCACGACGCTTCCTTCTCTTCCGATGACCAGACGAGACTGTGTATGATTAGGAGAATTTCAGCTTTTGTGTATGTGATCATGTGTATGTGCGTGAGTGTGTGTGTGTAAGAACGAAGCAAACAAGAGAGATAGAAAGATGTGGATGTAGATGACAGTGGAAAACATTTTGGATTATAAGTTTCAGAAGTGTGTTCAGTGACAGCAAGTGTCATTTTTGCCTTTTTGTATTCTAATAAATCTTATTTGTCTGTTGTTTTATCATATATTATCGGTTGTCCATCATATTCAAATCGCATGGGGGTTTTTTTTTTTTGGTATGAGGAGGGAAAAGTAGGTATTGCAGACAAAAAATTCCTGACTGTATGTTTCTGAGAATGTGAATGGTCTTCTAATATATTTTACTTTTAGTGCATTGGTTGTAACTGAAGGGGAAAAAAACGCACAAAGTCGCCCAGAAGCAGCCCTGAAGTCAAAGTGTAAGGGATGGAGAATGGTTTTGGATTCCATGATTTGACTGAAATGGAACAGCTGGGGTTGAGAGAGCTGGGGTGAGAATGGCGTGTCAATAAGTATCACAGGAATGGAGGGAACCACAGGAAGGTCCATGAGAAGAACAACGCTGAAATCACACATGTTGCTTTGACTTTCGAACCATAAGTTGGAATGAGGAGGGGGAGCAGTTCATTGTGGAATGGACTCTTCCATCATTAATTGAGAATTTGCTTTGAAAGCTTTGGCTGCTTATCAATGTCATTGAAGCAACAGGGAGGGGGGACAGACAAAAATAACAGGGAGGGTGGACAGACAAAAATAAGTTTAAAAAAATGGTGTTTGACAAGTCTGACTATTTTTTGACATTTTCACTTATATGGAAATAACGTAATGGGTAGAGAAAAAGACTAACATCTCAACTGTGTACACTATTGAACTCTGTGTAAGCTGGTTATTTAAGCACACACACATGGCATCAAGTGGCACACAATAAGAACAACACCTGGAATCATTTTTTCTGGCGGTGTATGTGCCCTTGGGGTTTACCTGCCAGGTCTGAGAGTATTGCAGGTAGACGCCAGTCACCTGGTGCTCTTCCATGGCAAGAGGGTTGCATGTATGTCTAAGGAGTCTCACAAGCAAATGCCAGGTCCCAGAATACTTTTCTCATTGTGAGAGAATGGCATCTCTATCTAAGGAGTCTCACAAGCACATTTCAGACCGCTGAATACTTCTGTCACTACGAGGGAATTACATCTATGTCTAAGGAGTCTCACAAGCAAAAGCATCTCTATGTACATCGCCTAGGGTGAGAGGATTGCATGTATATCTGAACAGTTAAGCCAGCAAACACCAGGGCACAGTGTACTAGTCTTAGGGGAGAGAACTGCATGGGTGTCAGTGTTCATCATTGATAATTGCCCTGCAAGCTGCCATGGGAATGTGAGGGTGTGGACAGCACACACAGTGTATTCCTGCCATGGAGATATGGGGGTACAGCACATATTGTATCCCTGCCATGGAGATGTGAGGGTGTGTACAGCACACATTGTATCTCTGCCACAGAGATGTGAGGTACAGCACACATTGTATCCCTGCCATGGAGATGTGAGGGTGTGGACAGTACACATTTTAACCCTGCCATGGAGATGTGAGGGTACAGCACACATTGTCCCTGCCATGGAGATGTGGGTGGTACAACACACATTGTATCCCTGCCATGGAGATGTGAGGGTACAGCACACATTGTATCCCTGCCATGGAGATGTGTGAGGGTACAGGACACATTGTATCCCTGCCATGGAGATGTGAGGGTGTGATTGGCCATGGAGATGTGTGTACAGCACACATTGTATCCCTGCCATGGAGATGTGAGGGTACAGCACACATTGTATGCCTGCCATGGAGATGTGAGGGTGTGTACAGCACATATATATCCTGCTGCATTGAGATGTGAGGGTACAGCACACATTGTATCCCTGCCCTGGAGATGTGAGGGTGTGGACAGCACACATTGTATCCCTGCCATGGAGATGTGAGGGTGTGGAAAGCACACATTGTATCCCTGCCATGGAGATGTGAGGGTACAGCACACATTGTATCCCTGCCATGGAGATGTCAGAGTATAGCAGCACATATTGTATCCCTGCCATGGAGATGGAGATATGAGAGTGTGGACAGCACACATTGTATCCCTGCAATGGAGATGTGAGGGTACAGCACACATTGTATCCCCCTGGCCCTGGAGATTGTGAGGGTGTGGACAGCACACATTGTATCCCTGCCATGGAGACGTGAGGGTGAGGGTGTACAGCACACATTGTATCCCTGCAATGGAGATGTGAGGGTACAGCACACATTGTATCCCTGCCCTGGAGATGTGAGGGTGTGAACAGCACACATTGTATCCCTGCCATGGAGATGTGAGGGTGTGGAAAGCACACATTGTATCCCTGCCATGGAGATGTGAGGGTACAGCACACACACATTGTATCCCTGCCATGGAGATGTGAGAGTACAGCACACATTGTATCCCTGCCATGGAGATATGAGAGTGTGGACAGCACACATTGTATCCCTGCCATGGAGATGTGAGGGTGTGTACAGCACACACATTGTATCCCTGCCATGGAGACATGTGAGGGTACAGCACACATTGTATCCCTGCCATGGAGATGTGAGGGTACAGGGTACAGCACACATTGTATCCCCCTGCAATGGAGATGTGAGGGTGTGGACAGCACACATTGTATCCCTGCCATGGAGATGTGAGGGTGTGGACAGCACACATTGTATCCCTGCCATGGAGATGTGAGGGTACAGCACACATTGTATCCCTGCCCTGGGAGATGTCATTGAGTGTGGACAGCACACATTGTATCCCTGCCATGGAGATGTGAGGGTGTGGAAAGCACACATTGTATCCCTGCCATGGAGATGTGAGGGTGTGGACACCACACATTGTATCCCTGCCATGGAGATGTGAGGTTGCGTACAGCACACATTGTATCCCTGCCATGGAGATGTGAGAGCGTGGACAACACATATTGCATTCTTACCTCCAACAAGTTCCACTAACCTGTCTCTTCCACTCTCCCCTTTTTTTATGCCTTTCTGTTTTGGCGTCACTGTGGTCCATGGTTTCTCTGTCTTCATGGCCCATTCTCCTCACATTGTTGTAGAACAGTCTGGAACAAAGTTTTTCTCAGCTCACAGTTCATAACATGCCAGATTTGGGGTTGTAATCCAGGGTCTGACTTACGAGGCTGTTCTCATCTTCCACCAGGGACACTTGCTTTCTATGCTGCAGCATTTTTTTTTTTTCCCATGTATGGCTTTTTGTTTCTCCTTTGTTTCCATATTTATTTGTTGCATTTAAATGCTTATCATCATTCTGATACTTTTCTTTGTTTAAGTGGGGTAATGAATTAAGCAGAATGGTGCGCCATCTCAGGGTCTGCCGTTAGGATATCAGTAGTTCATTTGCCAAGCTCTGAATTACTGTTAGGGTGTCAGTAGTTTATCTGCCATGCTCTGAATTACTGTTAGGGTGTCAGTAGTTTATCTGCCATGCTCTGAATTACTGTTAGGATATCAGTAGTTCATCTGTCAAGCTCTGAACTACTGTCAGTGTGTGGATATTCTCTTTGATTTTTGTTGTTTTCTTTTCAGGATGGGATATTTTGTTGGAGCCCTGAAATACCTCAATGTGATTGGACAGGCTATGGTGATAAAACTAAACTTCATTAACCCTCGGCAGCCACACTTTGTCTTCAGAGGAAATGTTGATGCACAGTTATGAGTATTTCAATCCCTGTTTAGTCTCCCTACTCTTCAGTTCATGCAGCTATTATTGTGTAGGAAAATTGTATAAGACAGAGGGGCAAGATGTTAAACCACTGTGACTGTGAATTAAGAAAGCCCATTGT
Source organism: Conus betulinus (assembly GCA_016801955.1). Taxonomy (NCBI): domain Eukaryota; kingdom Metazoa; phylum Mollusca; class Gastropoda; order Neogastropoda; family Conidae; genus Conus; species Conus betulinus. The sequence continues at coordinate 453,705 of JADBJO010000966.1, read as the reverse complement.
GACATAGTCTGTCTCTCCCTCCCCCCCCCCCCCCCCCCCCCCCCCCCCCCCCCCCCCCCCCTTCACCTTTAGGATATTCTTTCATCTCCAATGGCTTAACTTGTGAACACAATGGTGTGTGTACAGTATCTTTGAAAATAAATGTTATACAATCAGTCTGTCTGTGTGTGAACTGAGATTTTGTTGGAAATGTAATGAGACATTTCTTTGTAAGAACAGCATGGTTATCTTCACACACACACACACACACACACACACACACACACACACACACATATGAATGTGTGTGTGTACACACATACGCACACATGTAGAATATCTCATGTGTCTGTCTTCTTTTGGGGAGAGCAGAGAGGGGGCAGGAGGCTGTGTGGGAGGGTTATCTTTCATCTGTTTCTGATGAGTTTGCATATGCAAAATGAAATTGCTTGTGTTACATTTAAAAACAAAAGGAGGGGGGGGGAGGGAGATGAAGAACAAATATTCTGTGTTTGAGTTCACAGATTGACTCAAAGAACTTGAATGCCATGTTGACTTACACTTGAAAACTTGATGCATGTACCACATGGCTGCCAGTTTCAGACTGAAACATGAATCGTCAATGCAAAGCATAGAGTGGTCTGCGAGTCAACTCTGGCATGAAGTTTCACTGGGAAAGAAAATGGTTCAAATGATACCAATGTCACACACAAAATATACAATCTTAATCCCCACTTACACTGACAACAAAAGCATCTCAACAGAGTTCATACTGAAATATACGGATTTGATACCAAATAAAACTGAAGAACAACTGCTATGAAAATTGTTCAGCTTGAAAACCTCTGTTTTGAGTCAGACTTGGAGGCTTTTGTAAACAGTGTATACCGTTATATTTCTGACCTACAAAATGATGACAGTGACTATGGTAATCTGGCCATTATTCAGAAAATGTTGAGAACCAGTTTTCAACAGTTTACTGGTCTGGAAGATGTTGAGAACCAAAGGTCATCAGTTTTTTTGGCTGGGGTCACATGGCAACCCTGCCCATTTCAAAGTCTAAGGTCAGGTGATCCAGAATGGTTTGGCATGACTTGGAGCAAGTGCAACCAAAAGAAGTATGGTGACCCGGACAGGTTATAGGTCAGATTTAAATAAAGACGTGAATCATGTTGTTGAGCTCGGATCAAATCGCCTGTCAAAAATTTTATGGTACTGACCAAGGTCAACGCCAGTGGTTGATGTGACATAAGTTAGGTAATTGTAGAACAAATCGGGATTTTCAGTCATGTAAACCAAACTAGGTCGTGACCCATAGGAAAGCAAAAGGTCGGTTGACTGACCCAGATCAAGGCTAGGGTAAAGGTGACACATAGAGCATTCCATTAAGAGGTCAAGGGACATAATTGCTCCCTGGCAGGTACCACTATGAAATGTAATCCCTGGCAGAAGCCATGTGTAAGTTAGGCAACTCATCAAAATTATTTTGGTCAAGGACAGGAAATGGAGAGGCTTTATGCTCTGCTTGATCCCTCAACACTCGTTCAGACTCAGGTGTGGGATTTGTGTGTGGTACTGTGACAGGAATCCTCGATTTCGCCCAGTGCCATGCACCATGTAAAGACAGAGGCAGAAAAATACAATACTGTTTCTTGATATAACAATAAGACATCTCACCTTTTCACTTGTCATCTCAATTACAAACAATGATACACATACTTTGTTCGACATTTTCAGCAGGTCACTCCATTTCACCAAAGTGTACCTAGAACATGGGTTGAGAACAATTTCACCTTATGGACAAATTCACCCCACCACTAAAGACATACACCTTCCACATGAACAGGGGGCAATTTGGGCTGTTTATCCATACAACCGTCACTTCAACAAACATAATGAAATGAACCACCCTCACACCACACCATCTGCTCTGACCAACATACCCACGATAGACTGAATGTCCCTCCTGTGATAGACATGTCCCTCCCACAATAGACTGTAACAGATGTGTCCCTCCCACGATAGACTGTGATAGACTTATCCCTCCCTTGATAGACTGTGACAGACATGTCCCTCCCACAATAGACTGTGATAGACATGTCCCCCATGATAGACTGTAATAGACATGTCCCTCCCACAATAGACTGTGATAAACATGTCCCTCCCAGGATAGACTATTATAGCTGTCCTTCCCCCATGATAGATAGTGATAGACATGTCCCTCCCACGATAGACTGTGATAGACATGTCCCTCCCACAATAGACTGTGATAGACATGTCCCTCCTGTAATAGACTGTGATAGACAAGTCCCTCCCATGATAGACTGTGATAGACATGTCCCTCCCACAATAGACTGTGATAGATATGTCCCTCCTGTAATAGACTGTGATAGATATGTCCCTCCCATGACAGACTGTGATAGACATGTCCCTCCCAGAATAGACTGTGATAGACATTTCCCTCCCACAATAGACTGTGAGAGATATGTCCCTCTCATGATAGACTGGGTAGACATGTCCCTCTCATGATACACATGTCCCTCCCACAATAGACTGTGATAGATATGTTCCTCCCAGGATAGACTATGACAGACATGTCCCTTCCGCAATAGATTGTGATAGACTTGTCCCTCCCACGATAAACTGTGATAGACATGTCCCTCCCACAATAGACTGTGATAGACATGTCCCTCCCATGATAGACTGTGATAGACATGTACCTCCCACGATAGACTGTGATAGACATGCCCTCCTGTAATAAACTGTGAAAGACATGTCCCTCCCATAAGAGAATGTGATGGACATGTCCCTCTCTCAATTGACTGTGATAGACATGTCCCTCCCATGATAGACTGTGATAAACATGCCCCTCCCATGATAGAGTGTGATAGACATGTCCCTCCCACAATAGACTTTGATAGACATGTCCTCCTGTGATAGACATATCCCTCCTGTGATAGACATGTCCCTCCCACAATAGACTGTGATAGACATGTCCCTCCCACAATAGATTGTGATAGACATGCCCCTGCCATGATAGAGTGTGATAGACATGTCCCTCCCACAACAGACTGTGATAGACATGTCCTATGACAGACTGTGATAGACATGTCCCTGCCATGATAGACTGTGATAGACATGTCCATCCCACAACAGACTGTGATAGATATGTCCCTCCCACTATGGACTGTGACAGACAAGTCTCTCTCACGATTGACTGCGATAGACATGTCCCTCCCATGATAGACTATGGCAGATGTGTCCCTCCCACGACAGACTTTTAACATGTGTTCTTCAAACAATAGACTGTGAAAGGCATGTCACACGATAGACTGTAATAGACTTGTTCTTCCGCCAGTACACTGTGATAGACATGTTCTTCCCATGATAGACTGTGATAGACTTGTCCTATGATAGACTGTGATAAACATGTCCCAAAATAGACTGTGATAGATCCCTCCCATGATAGACTATGACAGAGTCCCTCCCATAATAGATTGTGATAGGCATATCCCTCCCACAATAGACTGATAGGCATGTCCCACCCACAATAGACTGTAACAGACATATCTCTCTCGACGATAGACTTGTCCATAATAACACCTACCTAAGTGTTTTAGACAATTGTTTAGGTGAAGTGGGTGATTTTTGGAAAATTACTCCGCCGACATTACACCATGCATGCTTGCAACCGTGTGTTAGGTGTTAGGGATGGGGGTTGGGTGGGGGTAGGGGGGTAGGCAAAGTCACTCCCTTCCTTTTCTGATCAAATTGTCAAAACAAGAGCGGGAAGAGCAGGTGCATTCGTCCAACGTCATCCCCCCTTCCCACCTGTCAATCAATGGGGTCAGTATCATCACCCCTGTTCCTTCCCACCTGTCAATCAATGGAGTCAGTATCATTACCCCCACCCCTTCCCACCTGTCAAGCAATGAAATCAGTATCATTATTACCCCCCTACCCCTTCCCATCTATCAATCAATGGAGTCAGTATCATAACCCCCATCCCTTCCTATCTGTTAATCAATGGGGTCAGTATCATTATCCCCACCCCTTCCCACCTGTCAATCAATGGGGTCAGTATCATTATCCCCACCCCCTTCCCACCTCAAAATCAATGAGGGTCAGCATCATTACCCCCACCCCTTCCCACCTGTCAAAATCAATGGGGTCAGCATCATTACCCCCACCCCTTCCCACCTGTCAATCAATGGGGTCAGTATCATTACCCCCCATCCCTTCCCACCTGTCAATCAATGGGGTCAGCATCATTACCCTTACCCTTTTCCATCTGTCAACGAGGTCAGTATCATTTACCCCCTACCCGTTCCCACCTGTCAATCAATGGGTCAGTACCATTACCCTTATCCCTTCCCACCTGTCAATCAATGGGGTCAGTATCATTACCCTTACCCTTTCCCGCCTGTCAATCAATGGGGTCGGTATCATTACTGGGCGGTAGTGAGACTGAAGTGCTGCCTTTATCCTAACGCACACACACACACTCCCCGGCATCTCCACACACGCACACTCCCCAGCATCTCCACACACATTCCCTGGCATCTCCACACACACACTCCCTGGCATCTCCACACACACACACTCCCCGGCATCTCCACACACGCACACTCCCCCAGCATCTCACACACACACACTCCCCGGCATCTCCACACACACACACTCCCTGGCATCTCCACACACACACTCCTTGGCATCTCCTACACACACACTCCCCGGCATCTCCCACACACACTCACATCACACACACACACACACACACACTCACCCCCGGCATCTCCTCACACACACTCCCCGGCATCTTCATACACACACACTCCCCGGCATCTCCACACACACACTCCCTGGCATCTCCTCACACACACACTCCCCGGCATCTCCGGCACACACACACACACACACACACACACACACACACACACACACACACACTCCCCGGCATCTCCACACACACACGCCTCGGCATCTCCTCACACTCACTCCCCGGCATCTCCATGCACACACACTCCCCGGCATCTCACACACACACACACTCCCCGGCATCTCCTCACACACACTCCCCGGCATCTCTCCACACACACACACTCCCTGGCATCTCCACACACACACACTCCCCGGCATCTACACACACACACACACACACACACACACACACACACACTCCCCGGCATCTCCACACACACACACTCCCCGACATCTCCACACACACACACACACACTCCCCGGCATCTCCACACACACACACACACTCCCCGGCATCTCCACACACATTCCCGGCATCTCCGCACACACACTCCCCGGCATCTCCCACACACACACTCCCTGGCATCTCCACACTCACACTCCCGGCATCTCCATGCACACACACTCCCGGCATCCCCGGCATCTCCGCACACACACACACACACACACACACCACACTCCCCGGCATCTCCACATACACACTCCCCGGCATCTCCGCACACACACACACACTCCCCGGCATGTCCACACATGCACACTCCCTGGCATCTCCACACACACACTCCCCGGCATCTCCACACACATTCCCTGGCATCTCCACACACACACACACACTCCCCGGCATCCCGGCATCTACACACACACACACACACTCCCTGTCATCTCCACACACGCACACACTCCCCGGCATCTCCACACACACACACACTCCCCGGCATCTCCTCACACACACACTCCCCAGCATCTACACACACACACACACACACACACACACACACACACACACACACACTCCCTGCCATCTCACACACACACACACACACACACACTCCCCAGCATCTCCACACACACACACACACACTCCCTGGCATCTACACACACACACACACTCCCCTGCATCTCCACACACACACATTCCCTGGCATCTCCACACACACACACTCCCCGGCATCTCCACCATAGTTGTCATATGGGGACTATCCTGATTGGGGTTCTGTAGTGTGCGCGTGCAGCAAAGCAAGTGCCCTATGTTCACACCACCAAACCACACGAGGCCAGAGTGACAATACACAACTTTACTTCACAAATATACATACACTCATTCACACGACCTGGTGGGGAAGGCCCTCAGTATGAAGAGTGAGTAAAGACTGTGAGCATAGAAGGTCAGAGGGGACAAAAAGAAGTTCTATCCAGAACTAACTATCGTAGTTGACAACAACAACAACAAAAATATTCCTCATGTGTGCCCAGAAAAAGACACTAAGTCCCAGTGTAGCCCACTACTCAAAATGCCTCCTCCTACCCCCCCCCCCCCCCCCCCCCCCCCCCCACACACACACACACAGAAGAGAAATAGGAGAAGAAACATAATAATGTAGAATAACAGGATCTACACATAAAAGGAAGTTTTAAAATCAACAGGTCTGTTTCGAGCGCTCGCTCTCCTCAGGATGGTTTTGGGTCGCCTGCTGCCGGTGTTATATGGCCCGATGTCGCTGTTTGCATGTGCGGATTGGCTGCACGTGTTGTTCGGTTTTCAGGTTGTTTACAGTTCAGGGTGCGTTTGCTGACAACGATTTCCATTTGTGCCTGCAGTTGTTTACTATTTCTACTTTAGTATTTAGAGTTGCTAAGTATGGTTTGCATAGTATTAACCATTTTTCTGTTGAACATAGGTTGCATCTTTTTGAAATGTTATTGTATGGTGATGCCCTTTTTATGATTTTCCAGGATATGTTATAGTTTTTTTTTTTGTCTTTAAGTCTCCAAATATATTTGCTCAGTTCTGTTTGGTTTTTGTATTTTTCTTTGTTGAATGACTGTTTATGGTTTGCGTATCTGGTTTTGAAGTGATTTTCAGTGATCCCTATGTATGTTTCTTTTTCATTTTCTGATGTCACAGTGGCTTGGTATACAATGTTGTTATAGAGGCATTTGTTGCTTAAGGGACACTGTTCTTTTTTAGTACAATTGCAGGATTTCCTTTCTTCACCCTTCTTTGCTGTGTTGCTTTTCATTTTGTTGGATGAATCAATTATATTTTTAAGGTTAGGCATGCATGAATATGATAGTTTGATGGTGTTCTTGTTGAATATTTTGGACAATTTGTGTTCTTGTGGGAAGGATGCTGCCCCACCCCTTCCCACCTGTCAATCAATGGGGGCCAGTATCATTACCCCCACCCCTTCCCACCTGACAATCAATGGGGTCACTATCATTACCCCCACGCCTACCCACCTGTCAGTCAATGGGATCAACATCATTAACCCCATCCCTACCCTGTTGTCAATCAGTGGGGTCAGTGTCATTACCCCCACCCCCTTCCAAGAGTGGAAGGTATGGTGAGAGGTGTTGGAGTGGGGTTTGAGGTTATTCGAGCCCAAGATCCAGTGAATTATACCCCCACCTCGTTTCCAAGAAAGGTAAGTGTAAAGGGGTGGGGGGGGGGGGGGGGAATTATACCCTCTCTCGTTTGTAAACTAAGTGGGGAGGGGAGGGGGGGGAGTGTATCTGTTGGTATAGAGCCAAAATCACTCTCACACACACACACACGCACGCACGCACGCACGCACGCACACACACACACACACACACACACACACACACACACACACACACACTCACTCACTCACGGACACACATATGCACACACACACACGCGCGCGCGCGCGCGCAAGCATGCGCTCAAGCTTGAGTTAGGGGATAAGACAGGCGTGTCCAGGCTTACGACCAGGATTATTCCCCTTTTCCTCTGTGTGTGTGTGTGTGTGTGTGTGTGTGTGTGTGTGTGTGTGTGTGTGTGTGTGTGTGTGTGTGCCCGTGAGTGTGTGTGTCTGTGTGTGTGTCTGTGTCTGTCTGTGAGTGTGTATGGTGAGTAAAAAAAATTACTATTACTTATATCATTGTTATAACTTTCTTTTTATTGTTCTTGTCCAGTTAAGAGAATCTGAGGATTGTGTTGAAATCGTTTGTGCACTCCCTCATTTAGCATACTGTTAAACTCTTTAATTGGAAGAAAAGACAACAAACAAACAAAGAAAAGAAAAGGGGGGGGGGGGGGGGGGGGAGGGAAAAAACAGTACTCGCACCAATGTTCTAAAAAGTTTTTTGTGTGTGTTGTGTGTGTGTGTGTGTGTGAGAGAAGGTGGGGTGGTGGTAACTCGAGTCGAGAGGGGTAAGAGGGAGATTAGTTTAGGCACAGGGATAACAACATGGCAACCGGTTTGGGCAGAAGGGAAGGGGGATGGGGGTATAAACAGAGAAAGTGACGGCGGACACCAGGTCAGAATCACTCCCCTCCGCCTGTGAATGTGTAGGAAAGCGTTTCTGGAACGTGCGGAAAGTAATTTTAACCTGACTAAATACCAAACAAAACAACACAACAACAACAACAACAAGAAAAATCAAGAAAAGGGGCAAAACAAAAAAAACGAAACAAACAAAAACGCAACAAAAAAAAAAGGGGGGGGGGGGGGGGGTGGAGGAGGGAAGTAGTAGAAAGAAACTCGTGGAGAGCGTAGCAGCAGAGAATCCTCAGAAGAGAAGCCCCCTTCAAACAAGTGTTTCGGCCCTTATCTCCTGACACTCTAGGGGGGTTGGGCCACACCCGGTTCATGACTCCGGATGTCCCTCTGCTGCCCTTTTTTCCCATCTTCGGACGAGCCATGGCTGGGATTCGAACCACATGACCCTCTGGACATGCTCATTTTCCACTTAATGACTCGCACTCTAACCACTGAGCCACTGGGACACCTGATATTTGTAGGAAAGTTAAGCCTCATGAAGTTCACTTTTATTCCTCCTTGACCAGATCCAGCTGTATGCAGACGTTCCTACAAAGCCCCTAGCTCCAATTTCTGCAGTGAGGACTTTGACCTGATAGCCTTCTCTCCTCAGGCTGTTTGCCAGATCAGCATACTTTTCAGTCTTGTAGATTTGAGCTGCCTCCATTCTGTTCTCATATGGCACCGTGAGCTCGATCATGATCAGCTGCTTGATTGACTGAGAGTGGACTACCATGTCTGGTCTCATGCCATTCTTGCTAATGATCTGGGTGACTCTTCCATTCTGGGAGGTCTGCAGTGCACTCCCAGTCATCTGCCCCGTCCAGCAGACTCTGACTGCATGTTCCGAATGGCACTGTTGTTTTGGCCATGATTTGCTGCCTCCTGCCGTGAAGAATGTTGCGGGTACTTTTGGAGTCCTGATTTTCCTTTTTGTGGTGTTGGTACTAGCCCAGACTACTTGTACAATCTCTTTGAGCACTTGGTTGTGCCTCCATGTGTACCTTCCTTGAGCCAGGGCTACTTTACATGAGCTTAGGACGTGCTCCACTGTTTGTTTTTCATGACAGAGGGGGCATGCAGGATTGTCTGTTTTTTTCCCCACTTCACCAGGTTTGCATTTGAAGGCAGAAGGTCATATGCAGATCTGAGAATGAAGCTGATCCTGAGAGGGGCCATGTGCCAAATGTCATTCCAAGTGAGACTTCTTTGGAGTGCATTCTCTCACGTTGTCCATTGCCCTTGCTGGCTCTGCTGGACTGGTTTTTTTTTAGTCTTTTTTGGTCGTCTTCTTTTCTCATCTCCTGAATCATCTTGTCTCATCTTGGGAAAGGAAAGACTAGAAAAACACCCGATTGGTTTTCAAGTCCAACGTTTAACCACTCGGCCACGATGACCTGCAAATAGAAAAAGAGAAGAAGACTGAATGAAAGTCTGGGCACGTGCTCTTTCTCAGTCACCCCCTGGAGAGCGTTCTGTGGAGTGGGGACGATTTACCTTACCAGTCATGTATGCATGACCTTTAAAACTAACTTAACGCAGACTTACTTAACCCTGATCATTCTCCTGATTTAACCCAAACGGTAAAAAAAATCAGCGATTGAGAGAGAGAGAGAGAGAGAGAGAGAGAGAGAGAGAGAGAGAGAGAGAGAGAGAGAGAGAGAACGAATATTTTTAATGAGGGATAAAGAATAAGCACAATGCAGGCTTTTTTACACCTTGCCCTCGATGAAGCAGCAAAAAAAAAAATGATGACAATATGCGACTTCAAAATCAACGAACAATCTAAATAGTGAAAAGATTGTTAGCCTGAAAAATAAAAGGCAATCCAAAAATATTACAGTCAACCTTTCACACACACACACACACACACACACACACACACACACACACACACACACACACGCACAACACACACACACACACACACACACACACACACACACACACACACACACACACAGAGAGAGAGAGAGAGAGAGAGAGAGAGAGAGAGAGAGAGAGAGAGAGAGAGAGAGAGAACAACTTTGCAAATACATTTTTTAAAAAAAAGAAGAAGAAGAAGAAGAAGAAGAAGAAGAAGAAGAAGAAGAAGAAGAAGAAGAAGAAGAAGAAGAAGAAGAAGAGAAATGAAGGACGTCAATGAAAGATGGACAGGTGAATAGTATGTCATCAGAAGATATAGAGAAGGGGTAACGAAGGAACACAAATGAACATTCAAGTATATTTAAAGATCATTTGTACTTGAATCCATATAATAATTCTGAAAAAAAAAAAAAGGGTTATATGATTTTATGATTAGTCACACTGTTTAGGGAGCTTAGCATCAGATATGAGAAGTATTGTTTTTTTTGAAAACGTTTAGACTCGAAATTACATTAAATGAAGACACTAGGTAATTCACAAACAACCACCAGAGTAAATGAGGCTAGATTTTAAAAGATCAATCCTCGGTTGTGGTATCTGAATCTTTCTGACATTGCGAATCAGGCTCGTTTCAAATTTATTTTTCAAAGTTGGTGGTGCATGATTGGACATTATCTTAAACATGAAAATTGCTTTGTTATAAATGAGTTTCCATTTTAGAGGCAAAATGTCTAAACATTTATAATCAGAGGGAGTTACAGCTGTGGATTTGAGAAGAACGAGTTTCACAGCCCGTCTATGGAGACTGAAGAGTGGTTTTAATACGTTATAACTGGCCGAATCCCACAATGTAGAAGAGTAATTCAAATGAGATTCAATGTACGAAGAAAAAAAAACAGCTTACGACAATGTTGGTCTAAGAAATATTTTAGTGTTGAAAGCTGGTGAATCTTTTGAGACAGAAGTTTGCAAAGTATTGTGACATGAGAAGACCATGACAAATTATTGTCTACAATGACACAAGGACTTTATGATCATCAACTTCTTCAACTATTTCATTATTTATACAAAGAGATAGGGAACCATAAGAAATCTTTTGACGCTTTTGTCTGGTGGTTATTATCAAGTACTTCGTTTTCTGAGGATGGAGACACATGTGATTGAGTTCAGACCATATGATTATTTGTTTATACTTTCTTGTAAACTGGCAAAATATATTTTCATTTTTTTATGACTACAGTGTATTGTGGTGTCATCAGCGAACAATTCACAGATACTGTCAATGAATAGAGGTAAATCGTTTATATATATGGAAAACAAGACAGGTCCGAGTACTGACCCTTGAGGCACACCATGACTAATGGATAATGTAGGAGATACAGATTCATTTACTGTGACCATTTGCTTTCTATCGGAAAGAAATGAAGATAGGAGTTCTAACGAATTCTCTGATAAGTTGCATACCTTTAGCTTTTTTAAGAAGAAGATTGCGATCAATAACATCAAAGGCTTTCATAAAATCTACCATGAGAGAACACCTGTCATTTTTGTCGTTATTTATATAAGTAAGCCATTGATCAACTAGGTTTGTCAATGCTGTTTGGCACGAGTGATTAGCCCTAAAACCGGAATTGGTCTTGATGAAATAAATTGAAAGAATTGAAGTGATCGAGAATATGTTTATTTAGATGGTTTTCCAATGGTTTAGACAGTACAGACAGAATAGAAATGGGCCTGTAGTCAGACGGATCGGTGTGATCACCTGTTTTGTAGATCGTCGTTACTCTAGCAATTTTAAAAGCCTTGGGGAACTGATTTTTAGAAATGCAGAGATTGTATATATAAGTAAGTGTTTCAGCAATTACAGGGGCTGACAGTTTGAGAATCTTTCTGTCAATGCCATCAAGGCCAGTTGTAAGCTTACTAGTTTGCTTTAAGTGAATAAGAGCATTATATACTTCGTGTACACATAATAACGGAATATCTAGACATGTGATATTTTTGGACTGACAAAAATTCAGAAGAACATCTAAATCGTTTTGTGAGGATCTGTTTCTTTTTATGGTGAAACTGGCAATATTGTAGAAGTGTGTATTCAACATTTCAACTGATACATCTTTAGGTGTTGTAGCACGAGCGTTAGAATTTTTATTGCTTAGCTGATTGATAGCCTTCCAAACTGATCGGTTGTCTGTTTTAGAGTAAATAAGATCTTTAAAAAATATTTCTTTTTGGCTTAGCGTTTTAAATAGATAACAAGATTTCTTTGTTTCATAAATTCTATACGATTACCTGATGCCAGAAGTGAGTCTCTTAAATCCATGGATTTTTCTATATCACTTGTTATCCAAGGCTTTTTAGGGGTACTTTTGACACGAATTGTTTCTAATGGAGCGTGCTTATTGTAAACATTGAGAAAAGTGTGATACCAAACTTCTAAGGCTTCATCGGGATTCGTGAACTGATACACAGAGGAAAGTGAGGAATTCATCAGATCCGTAAGGAACAAGTAGAAAGAAACTCGTGGAGAGCGTGGCAGCAGAGAGTCCTCAGAAGAGAAGCCCCCTTCAAGCGAGTGTTTCGGCCCTATCTCCTGACACTCTAGGGGGGGGTTGGGCCACACCCGGTTCATGACTCCGGATGTCCCTCTGCTGCCCCTTTTTTTTCCCATCTTGGGATGAGCCATGACTGGGATTCGAACCCATGCCCTTCTGGACATGCTCATTTCCACTTAATGACTCGCGCACTAACACTGAGCCACAGGGACACCTGATTTTTGTAGGAAAGTTAAGCCTTATGAAGTTCACTTTTGTTCCTCCTTGACCAGATCCAACTTGAACACCTCTCTGCCACTTCTGCCATTGCTTTCAGGGCTTTGGTTTTTTCCCTCCCTGCAACTGAGAGCTGTTTCATGAGGCTGTATGCAGACGTTCCCACAAACCCCCTAGCTCCAATTTCTGCAGTGAGGACTTTGACCTGATAGCCTTCTCTCCTCAGGCTGTTTGCCAGATCAGCATACTTTTCAGTCTTGTAGATCTGAGCTGCCTCCATTCTGTTCTCATATGGCACCGTGAGCTCGATCATGATCAGCTGCTTGGTTGACTGAGAGTGTAATACTATGTCTGGTCTCATGCCACTCTTGCTGATAATCTCTGGGTGACTATTCCATTCTGGGAGGTCTGCTGTGCACTCCCAGTCATCTGCCCCGTCCAGCAGACTCTGCCTGCATGTTCCGAGTGGCACTGTTTGTTCTTGGCCATGATTCGCTGCCTCCTGCCGTGAAGAATGTTGCGGGTGTTTTTGGAGTCCTGATTTTCCCTTTTGTGGTGTTGGTACTAGCCCAGACTACTTGTACAATCTCTTTGAGCACTTGGTTGTGCCTCCATGTGTACCTTCCTTGAGCCAGGGCTACTTTACATGAGCTTAGGACATGCTCCACTGTTTGTTTTTCATGGCAAAGGGGGCATGAAGGATCGTCTGTTTTCCCCACTTCACCAGGTTTGCATTTGAAGGCAGAAGGTCATATGCAGATCTGAGAATGAAGCTGATCCTGAGAGGGGCCATGTGCCAAATGTCATTCCAAGTGAGACTCTTTGGAGTGCATTCTCCCACGTTGTCCATTGCCCTTGCTGGCTCTGCTGGACTGCTTTTTGGAGTCTTTGTTGGTCTTCTTCTTTTCTCATCTCCTGAATCATCATGTCTCTTTTGGCTTTTCCTTTGGCCTTTGACCACCATTCAGTTTTGGTCACCCCCAGTCCTTGTCTGTTAGTCTGTGTGTGTCCTGTTATTTCTCTGATCTTGAGACTTTCTTTTGCAGAATCCATCGCCTCTTGAACGCCTCTTTATCAAAGCCTGAAAAGTTCTATACGTAATATACCTGTGATGATTTATGGGGATTCTAACGCCTCGTTTAGACCAAGTAAAAACAGACAGGGGAGTGATCGCTGCATCCAAAGACTGGTTAACATATTTCTATTATGGTACGTATAGAAGATGTGTAAACATGGTCAATGAGAGTTTGGGAAGTAGCAGTGATTCGTATTGGCTTATCGATTAACTGAGTCAGATTAAAAGAAGTGTAGGTTTGAATCCAGGATTTGTTCGCTTTCAAAAGATCAATGTTAAAATCACCCAGTAAAAAATTTCGTTGAGAGAGAGAGAGAGAGAGAGAGAGAGAGAGAGAAAAAAGAAAAAAAAAAAAAAAAAAAAGAAAGAAAGAAAGAAAGACAAGCATGATGTGGGCCCGCCAGAGTTGTCTTTAAACACTCCATCACGAAAAGAAAACTCATGAGCGTTGCCCCGGTTGGGCAAGAGTTATCGCACTGAGCTCAGGGGGCGCTTTTACATCCGGTACTTTTTGGGAGACGTTTGGGAACGTTGTTTGTACCTTGGACGTGCGAAAGGCCTGTGTTATTGTGCCTTTGCTGAAGTAAATATTACATAAGTGACTGGTTTTCAAGGTAAAGAAGTTATTGAGAATGTTGAACGTTGAAGTGGTTAGTTGTTTTGATTAATTGACAGATTGCATTTGCACACACTGACAAGGGAAAAGCCGAGGTGCCAAAAATTTCGTTTTTTTTTTTTTTTTTTTTTGGCTGTTCTGGATGATTCTTGAATGTAACCTTCCCCAAAACTAACACTCGGTAATTTCAACTGTGAACTTTACTGGAAAGAACATACATAATAAATTAGCCAAACTCAACTTTACTAAGTTTGCTGTTTCAGATGGTTTTCATCCTAAACACTTATAAAGTTCTTAACTAAGAGAAATTCTATTCCGTCGGACGAAAGGGACAAACAAATGACAAGACAAAGCGAGACGCGTTTTGACCTCTTTGGTCTTCTTGAAAGCAAGATAAACAACATTAAGGACAATGAAGACGAAGAATGAGCAGTCACTTATCTCCTCAGTTTGGGCGCAAAATGGACATACCCAAACGTCTGTTTTGCGCCAGTGGACAGACAGCTCTGCCACTTATCTCTTCAAATTTGGCATAAAATGGAAGTACACACTCGTCAGTTTTGCGCCCAATTTGGGGAGATAAGTTATAGCTCGTTCTTTATTTCAATTGTCCAGAATGTTGTGTATCTAGCTGAAGACCAAAGAGGTCGAAACATGTCATGTTTTGTTTGTCTAGTATATTTTGTGCCTATTTTTGCCTGCAGTCACCTCATTTTGAAACTAAAAGGTGTTTAATTGGACTTAATATTTCCATTAAAAGTTTCGTTTTAGAGGACAATTAAAAAAGTAACATTCACAAAAGTTTAGAGCAAGCAGGTCAAGCCAATATTTAAGAGATGAAATGAGAATAAATCTGGAAACTTTAGATTGTAGTGTTTTTTCAACTTTTTTTGTGAAATAAAGTTTTTATTGATTGGGATGATTAGGGATGTGTTTTTCTTGTGTTAACACTCACTCACTGACTTCCTGTGCATGTGAGTAAAATAACGGTTGCCCGCTGCAAGCATAGCCTGAAGGAACCTTTGGATATGAACTAATGAAGCACATACATTTAGAAGGCAACGTAAAGGAGAGGTTTCTGCCAGCGCCTTTGATTCAGTTTGAAGGTGAATTTTGTACAGTGCATGGAAGTTAGTTATAAAGTGGTTGTTCACTATGGCAGTGCAAAATTGAAAAAATGGGACTGAGTTAGAGTAGATCTTGTAAGGGTATGTTGCTCTAGATTTTTCAGTTATGCAAGAGTTTGCTAAAACTAGTAAGACCAGAGTGTTCAAAGCGATGTATTGGTGGTGGGTAAAGGGAATGCAATGGCTATAGATGGTGACTCAGTTTTTTTTTCACATTTTTCTGTTGATGTAACCTCTTGTGACTGTAGATTTTTGGGTCATGTGACCCTTATGTGTGACTACGTTTTTAACTCACAGACCTTGAGTGCATTTCAGCTGGTTTAAAAAAAAAAAAAAAATGCCAAACTGTAATCAGTTAAAAAAAAAAAATCACTACTTTCTTTTCAGATGTCCTATTGAGAATCTTTCTGTACCATATAAATGCAATTTTTTTTTTTTTTTTTTTTTTATTTGCTCTTTCTGTGATGGTGTTCAGCAGTTACATGTGACGTACGCTGAAGATAATCTTCCTTAAAAATGGAAAAAAATTTTTTTTTTAATGGGGGGGGGGGGGGGGGGGTAACCTACCTGATGTATTTTTATTGCCTCGTTTCCAGAAGCTTTTTTTTTTTTTCATATAAAATTTAAGAACAAGTTTGGGAAAAGAACACAAAGATGTAAAACTGAAGTCTGTGAAAGAATGATCAGTTCCTGCAGGAATATTTCTCAATTTTTTTAATTTTTGGTTGACAATCTCTTAAGCTAGGTGTGCTAAACAGCCAGTACCATTTGGTGCTCTTTGGATAGCTGCCAGTGCCAGTGTGTTGCTGCGTTACCCATTTTTGCCTTATTCTGTTTCTCATTTCTTTTTTATTTTCCATGCTGTATATACCTGCCATTGGCAAATTTTTTTTTTTTTTTTTTTTTTTTTTTTTTTTCTCTTCCATGATCAATAATTCAAAGTTTGTGCCCATAATAGATCTATGGTGACCTGAAACAGGTTGACTGATCAATTCTGTCAGTCTCAATTTGTTTATCTGCAAAGCATATGTAATACACTTTTATACAGGGATCGAAATGCCCCCCTATATGATCGTCCGTAACAACTAAATCTTCAACCTTCTACTGGACAAATGGGAACTGCTGTCTCCAGTTTTTGAGTGTCGGTGGATAGTGACTGATAATTCAATGTGAGTGCATCCGA
The DNA here is from genome assembly GCA_016801955.1 of Conus betulinus. Lineage (NCBI taxonomy): Eukaryota > Metazoa > Mollusca > Gastropoda > Neogastropoda > Conidae > Conus > Conus betulinus. The sequence continues at coordinate 436,821 of JADBJO010000966.1, read as the reverse complement.
TTGTATTTCTCTGCTCCCAGACAAGGCATGTTACATATACTTTTATTAATATAATATGCCAGCAGCATACATGCAATTTGTGCTTGATCAGTGAAACTACAAGTAATTTTCCCTCTCACTAGTCTCAGGCAAATGTTGTATAACTGTGTGCAGAACATGCCAGTGTGCATTCAAGTTGACTTTGGGCCTTTTGTCATGTTATCCTAGCTTAGAGCAGCTGGCAGAACTCGCAGTTTAAATTTGGTCTGTTCAGCTTTAGAATTTGAAAATAAAATAGCTGAAAGTAAAGCCATTAAACCTTTCGCTCCTGGCCACGATATAGTCGCAGTTCATGCTTGTGAGTTATGTCATCTTGTCAACACGAGACATATGATAATTATATTCTCCATTCATTTTCCATCAATAAAATGTATACTTTTGTATATTTTAGAGTAATACTTGAATTTTGTGATTGTTTTTGTAAGGTTGGTGGGGTTTTTTTCCCAAAAAAAATTACAAATAGTTCAGGGAGTCAAAGGGTTAAAGATTGATTACCATGGAAAAGAACAGAGAAGGATTCAAAAAAACTGAGAAAGAGAAAAAATATCCAAGACTGAGAAAGAAAAGGACAGCTCAGAAACATTATAAGACAAAGCTTAAATGGCTGTTCTGTATATTATTTAAAGAGAAAACCATGATGTTTTGAATATGTATTATGTAGCGAGTCTGACCCAAAGTCAACATTTGATGCAGGTTCTCTGTCTTTCAAGTATAATTGTCTCTTAGTTGTAATTACACTGCCAGTAAGCTAGGTTGTTTTATTAAATGTCTCTTTACTTAAGGAATACTAGCAGAAATGTGGAGGGGCAAGTAGATTTTGTCTACTTGTTCTTAGGACAACTGAAATTTAACTGGAAATTTCTAGCCCTATATCATTTTCAGGGCTCCCACTTTTGTGAAGTGGAGGATTTCACTGAAATGTAAGAATAAAGATCAAGTGGAATAAAAATTCTGTAAAACTAAAAGAAAAGAAAAAATTCAGAGTAAAAAAAAAAAAACTGTATCCGTGGAACTAGCAGCTCTAGCTTAAGTCACATTTTTGATGTGCTAGCAGCCATCATTGACATTGAAAAAATTTTTTTTTTAACTTGTCTATACTTAACCACAAGATCGAGTAGTTACCATTAATCTACCCTGTTGAATCTACAGAAAGAACAGCGGTGTCACTTGACTTTCTGATGCCAAGCAGTCATAAAGAATGGAAAAAGTTAAATAGACTGACATAATCTTTACAAACAAAATGGCCAAATTGTGTTTGGACTAAAAAGTTAGCAATACTAGTGTTTGGACTGAAAAATGGACAAAACCACACTTGATGCTATGATATGCGTCAGATCGCCTTATTTTGAATGCAAGTTTCAAAATATTTCTGGCACGAGGGGAACATTACCAACTGGAATTTCATTTACTTTTGCTTTCCTCAGTGGGAGCTGTGAATTTCTGTTTGCCTTTGAAAGGACATATATATAATATATATACATGTGAAATGTTTTGCTGCTTTTCCTCAAGGGTGACGCAATGCCGCCAAATAACCCCATGTCCCTGTGGGGCAATGAGAAACCATGAATCTGAACACGTTAGTGCTGACAAACATCCAGTCTTCACCATACTTCAAGGTCAAATTGTTCGAACTGAAGACCTACCATGAAGTTATTGACGAGATATACTACAAGGTAAGCCTTTTCCTTTTTGGTCATTTATGAAGTGAACTTAGACTAGAGTGTTAAGAGAGAGAAAAACTTTTTACATCGATATTTTGATTGTGATGATGAGTGAGTGTAAAGTTTATGGTATTAAGTTTTTTTTTTATATATATATATATAATTATAATTACAGGGTTCTGTATATATATATATGTATATATATATATATATATATATATATATATATTTATATATATATATATATATATATATATAAATTATGTACAGGGTTTGTACGCTTCTTGAAACTCCTTGATTTCTGAGAGCCAATTTCAAGACCTTGAAACCCCTTGAAAATCAATAGAATGTGGTTATGGTGACCAGACCTCCTTGAAAATCAAACAGAAAAATTTTCAGAAAAATTTAATGCGGCAAGAAAAAAATGGCAGTTTGATTTTTCTGCGTTCAGGTTGATGAAAAATCATTTTCAAAATTTTTACATCATCGCGATCCTGCGTAGTCGTCTGTTAAAGAATGAACCAAGGGAGATAATTTGTAACTTCCGGAATTTTTAAATTCTACACATGCATGAAGAAAAGGTCTTGCGCTACCGGCTTGTTCAGTTCATGTGAACGGAGTTTTCAACCGTCTGTGGCTGGATAAACCTGAGTTTTCTGACTGGGCGAGAGAAGACAAAGCAAACAAACATGCCTGCTACTGCACAGTCTGCAAAAAAAGTTTTGATGTGCGAGCAGCATGGGCGAGAGTGCCTTGGCTAGCCACAGCAAAGGAAAAAAGCATGTGGCTCTACTGGTGGCGAGATCTCAGCAGCGCGTCACCCATCTCATACTTTCTTACGAACAAGACGGCAGCAACAGTGTCGAACGCGAATGTTGTGTTGTCATTAAATCCTGATCGTGATGTGTCCGTGTGCGAATCGAGTACCAACTCTTCAGCCACAGTGGACTCGTTTTGTACAAAGACAGATGTGCTGAAATCTGAAATTCTGTGGACACTGCACACAGTAATCGCACACCAAAGCTTCATCTCTTGTGAACAGAATTCTCAGATTTTTCAAACAATATTTCCATATAGTCAAATCGCCAAAGGATTTCAGTGTGGTGAGGGAAAATCAAGGTATTTGACGACACATAGCATTGCTCCTCACTTTCATTCATTGCTGAAAAAAGAACACAAGAAGAATCAAACTATGTGCTGTTGTTTGATGAAAGTCTAAACAAAGAACTGAGGCTTAAACAGCTTGATATACATGTGCGCATTTGGATTGATGGTATGGTGAGAAGTGAATACCTGACTTCAGAATTTCTGGGCCATGCTTATGCCAGCAACATCTGTGAATTGTTGGAAACCCATCGTCACTGAGCTGGGACACAGAAAACTGCTACAGATATCAGTGGAAGGACCAAATGTCAACTGGAAGGTAAGATTGTGCGTTCAGGTTTGAAAGGAAACTTAGGGACACACCACACACACACACACACGCACACACACACACACACACACACACACACACACACACACACACACACACACACACTAGTAAAAAAGTAGTATAAGCACCACTCTTAGGTCCTTCACTCCCTTTCACATATTTTCACTTCTACCTCAAAGTCCCACATGTAAAGTACTCAAAATTACCCAGCATATGTTAAGCCTTTCACAGCTTTATTTTTCCATCCCGTGCGAGACACTTCTAAAGTGAAAGGGCTGAACAAACGAGGCTTACATATTTCTGATCCAACATTTTTGTTGCTGTAGTCCAAGCAGAGGCATGTATCAAACTTGTGTACTAGTTAACTAGGGAAAATTAAATGCCCAGAGAGTGATGACATCATTTTTGCACAATTGTGTGTGTGTTGTCATTGTTTGAATATCGCCTGACCACTTGTGTACAAGCTTCCATGCCGTATCTTCACTATCCACAGGAAAATAACCTAGTCAAGTTTGGTATTAAAAGAATTGTCGGGAATTCGCCTGTTCAGTCATCTAAGAGCACAGATAAATTACATTTTTCATGACAACCACTAATTATCAACTAACTAACAGCCCCACTTGTAATGTCGCTCAGCAATGCCGAACACATTGTTGCCAGACGGGCTTTACACAGATGACATTCAGTTTGCCAAGAACAGCATGGTTAGCTGGCTGGTGGGGAGCAGTCTGCAGAAAACAACCCTTTCCCTGACCTGCATTCACAGTTTGGCCTTTGCAGCCTCGCCTGCCTCACAAAACTAAGTAGCTTGCTCTGAACAGCCATGCTTTTATTTTCGTTCACGGAAATTGTAAAATTTACCTGACTGTTGACTTTTGATCATGGTGACTGGCACTTAGAAACTTGTTTTAATGTGGTACTACTGCTACTACTACTACTACTACTACTACTGCTGCTGCTGCTACTACTGTTACTACTACTTCTACTACTACTGCTACTGTACTTGAAGTACTTATTTAACGAGTTTGTTATTTCTGTAATGAAACGAGGATAGCTTTCAGTTGCTCACGAGTGGAGTCTATATGTCTGTCTTTTCTCTCTTTGGTGTGTGTGTGCACGTGAGCATGCGCACCTTTTCTACAGCTGGCTTCTGATGGCTGTAATGCTATTTTTTTTTCATATGGACTGCCTCATTCTTTATTACAGTTCACTTTTGTTTATTGTATACGAGTTTTTAAAAATAGCATCAGTTTAACTATTTCTAAGAGTGGTATACATAGTTTTCTTATTTGCTCTTCCTCAATTTGTGTTGGACAAAAAAATGAAATCTATGTAATAGGTGTATACACACACACACACACACACACACACACACACACTCACTCACTCACTCACTCACTCATGAGACGTGCACACACACACACACACACACACACTCACACTCATACTCACACACACACACACACGCACGCGCGCGCGCGCACACTTACACACACTCACATCGTCTGATATCACTTTTAGTGGAAAGACCTAAAACTGAAGAAGAACAACAACACACACACACACGCACACATTCACACTCACACTCATAGACACTCAAAACCCACATAAATCAGGACCACACTTATAATTTCCTTATATTGTGCAGGTATTTGAGATACAGAACGATCTGAGTAAGCAGTCAAGTATGAAGATGCTTCAGACAGGGAGTTGTGGACTACACATCTTGCACAATTCCTTCAGAGCTGGGTTGTACTGCTGGTTGGGATATAGATGATATCCTGTCAGGCTGTACACACTGTTCTGGATTGCCCTGCCCGCCGTGAAGACTTCACAGTTGTGACGGGTGTAAATGTTTTCCTTTTGAAGTTCTGCAGTCATAGGTGGCTGGACCAGTGACTTTCCAGACTTTAACAGTTCTTTTATGTAAAATGACTTTCCAGGTAGTACTAATAGTACTTTTGCTTTCTGCTGTGTGAAGTAACAGCTGATCAAGTCGGCCAAGAGCAGAAAACAGGTAACTGGTAACTGGCATATCCATTTACGCATGTGCTGACGTCTTGAATTTTGAAAAATCACCTTGAAAACTCCTTGAATTTTGTTCTTGGGAGTCTGTAGGAACCCTGTATATATTTAAGTAAGTTGTACTTCAAACCTTCTTGTTATGACTAAGAGGCAGTGTGCTGTTGGCCAATATTCACCTGTTTTTTTTACAAATGTTTGTAAATTAATCAAGAAATGAAAAGACACCTGACAAAACCCATTACTTACCTTCTTTTCCATACATTGTCTTTTGTATTTTTGATGCTAAGTGTGTGTAAGCATGTGTTGAAAGTTGAGTAGCTGTGAGCATCGGCTGCCATGCGTGCGTCTTGCCCCTATTTATAACCGTCTGTGGTTTTCTGCTGTGTGTTTGGCGGGACCGTTAGCAATCCTAAAAATAATATGCTAATAGGAAGAAGAGTCATCCCCCGAAAGTTTTGTATGCAAAGTATAGGCATTAATTGAGAATTTTGGATTTAAAAATTGTTCTAAAGATTTTTATGTAACATTTCTGGAATGAAACCGAGAGCGGTGTTCAGACTCATAAACTTACGCAAATCTTCAGGCTTTAAACTACACCTGAGTAAAATTTTTAAAGTTTGTCCATTCAATTCCCGCAGAGCGCAAAGCTACAAAACAAGCAATGGTGCAGCTTCGTCGTCAACTCGAAAATTGAAATGGCGGAACAAGAAGATGGCATGTGACCCGCAAACGCTTAACGAAATCTTTCAAACATCAGCGAGTCATCTCCAAACCCCACAATTACAGCAAGGCCTTTGACGCAATCAGACAGGCATGTGGTAGATCCTTCACAAGTTTGGTTGCCCAGAAAAGCTCATCTTACTGATTGATTCATTCCATGATGGCATGAAGGCGAGGGTGCAAGAAAATGGAAATACCTGTGACCCATTCCCAGCGAAAAACAGAGTAAAGCAGGGATGCATTTTATCTTCCGCTTCTTTTCCATTCTGTTTGCTACAATGCTGATTGATGCATTCCAGGACTGCGACAAGGGAGTATACTTTCAGTTTCGTTCAGATGGCAAACTCTTCAATATTCAATGACTTCAGGCCAAAACCTAAGAATTGATGCCCTTCTGAGAGAGTCCCTCTTTGCTGATGACTGTGCACTGGCCATGTGTTCCCATGAAGACAACCAGTACATCACAGACCACTTTACAAGGGCCTGTTAAACCCCTTCCCTGCCACAGTATAAGTGCTTTTCTGTATTGCTGTGTGCCGAGGCCAAATTTTGCTTTTTGCAGTAGAACAAATCTTAAATAAATGTCAGCGAACCGCCCAGAGAAACGTGGACAAACGAGTCACAAGACAAACCATAGATTTTTTGCATGATTCTTCGTTATTTTGCAGTAGGTTCACTCATCTCTGTTCACTACTCATTTATTTATTGAGATATCTCTTAAATTTTTTGCATGTTTTTTTTTCTTATACCCCTCTATGATGTGGTATAATGATTTGATTTGGCTCGTCATAAGTATGATAAAAATCAATATAATCAACTATTTTTGTAATAAATTGACACTTTTTCTGCATACGCACACACATTGCAACACCTCATATCAAAGAAAAAGTGAAAAAAAAAACTGGTTTTTATTGACTGAACATTATACAATATCTGGTATTCATATTACTGCCAGCAAATGTTTTTCTGTGTGGTAACACATGCATAATTGGGGGTACCCCAATCCCAGGGTAAAGGGACAGAATTTTGCTGTAGCGGTAGGTTCACTAATCTGTTCAATACTCATTCATTTATGGAGATATGTCGTAGATTTTTTGCATGATTCTTCGTTATTTCCTGGTCTTTAATGAGATTTCATAATATTTTGATTCTGTTGCCCAAATAGTTTGGTAAAAAGTATTATGATAAACTTTTTTAGAAAGAAAATAATTGTTTTTGAACATATACACACACAACGAAACACATCAAACCACACAAAACAATGAAAGAAATGGGTCTTTGTATTAGCTGAGCAACACACAAACATCTGGTATTGATATCATTCCAAATCAAATGTTCTTTTATGTGGTAATACATGCATCATTGGGGTTACCCCAATTCAGGAGTAAAGGGACAGAATTTTTATTTTGTGGTAGGTTCATGTATCAGTTCACTACTCATTCATTTATTGAGATATCTGTTAGATAGTTGGCAGTTTTCCTCCTTATAGCATGCGGTATTATGTGGTATCATAATATTTTGATTTTGATGGCACTTGTATAGTAAAAAGTAACATAATCAACATGTTTTTTGTTATAAAATGACAGTGTTCGAGCACACACATACACACTGCAACACAACACATCAAACCATACAACACAGAGAAAAAAAATTGGTGTGAGTATTGCCTGAACATCATACAAACATCTGGTATTGACATCATTGCCAGCAAATCTTCTTCTGTGTGGTAATATATATATCTTAGGGGGGTACCCCAATCCAGGGTAAAGAGACAGAATTCTGCTTTTTGCAGTAGGTTCACTCATCTGTTCACTACTCGGAGTGTACTCCTTCCTTTATTGCTTCATCTATTAGATTGTTTGCATGTTTTCCCCTTATACCTTGTGGCATGATGTGATGTCATTACATTTTGATTTTGTTGATAAGTAATAAGGTAAAAAGTAATATAACCAACTTTTTTAGTAAGGAAATGACTGTTTGGGGGCGCACACACACATACATTGCAGCTCATCAAACCATACAAAACATGGAAAAAATTGGTGTTAGTATTGATTGGACATCATACAAAAATTTGGTATTGATATTATTGCCAACAAGTCTTTCTGCATAGTAATACACACATCTGAGGAGTACCCCAATCCAAGGGAAAAGGGACAGAATTCTGCTTTTTGCAGTAGGTTCATTCATCTGTTCACACATCTCATTCATTATAATCTCTCTCAAAAACCCAAAGATCACGTCAGGTGGGACATCTCTGAACAGGATTTTCATGGAATCTGCTGTAAAATGTTTGTGTCTCACACTCGTGCAAGTCCCAACACTCCAAAAGAATATGTTTCATTGTGTGCACATGACATGGAATGCACCACGGAGCTTCTTCACTCTTTAAAAGGTAGGAATGAGTAAAATACGAATGGCCAGTGTGCAGCCGGCACAGAACTGTTTTTTCTTTACGACCAGACGAAGATGAGGAACTCCTTTAGTTTGGACGGATCTGAAAGAGTTTGTTATTTGTCTGTGTATTCCAGTCCTCCTGCCAGAGGTCTCTGACATAATCATTAATTTTGGGTTTCAGATCCGAGCAGGGGATAGGTGTGTTTGACAGTTTTTTCTCTCTTGTGGCATTCTTGGCCAAACGATCCACCATTTCGTTCCCTCCAATGCCAACATGACCAGGAACCCAAGCCAGAAGAATGTTGTAACCCTCTACTTTCAACTTGGTAAAAAGTTCAAAAAAGTGTAAAAGTTCGGGGTGCTGAAGGTTGCAGCCAGCTATGGCCTCCAAAGCTGACAGTGAATCCGACAAAACCAGAAAGTCCCTCTTTGGAGACTGTGAGATTATTCTTAGTGCCAGAACCAGAGCTGTAACTTCAGCAGAGTAAGCAGAAGCGTCTGAAGGAATATGTTTTAACAGTATTTGAGAAGGAGCACCAGGGCAGTAGGCTGCACAGGCCACTCATCTTCAGACTTGGAACCGTCAGTGAAAATTTTCTGGTAGGATGGGAGTTTTGGAACAGAGCTCTCAGCATACAATGCCTTGTATGCCAGAGAGCTGTGGACTTTTTGCGAAAAAGCTGCAAGATCAAAACGAATCTCTGGTGTGAAAAAGGTCCACGGAGGCTCATCTGGAAACTTGGAAAAATCAGACACAACTCCTAGGTCTAGACCTGCATTCGTGCGTGAGGCTGCATATGAAGGCCAAACGACGGAATACAGGTAGGGTTGTTTTCGAATTTGCTTTGGAACTGAGGGTCAAAGACACAGTCATAGGCAGGGTTTTCTGGTTCCGAGAACAGTCTGATATAGTAGTTTAAAGATAGTTTCAGCCTGCGCGTTGGACAGCGAGGGTTCACCTGCCTCTGCGTACAGGCTGTACACAGGGGTGGTGCGGAATGCTCCAAGACAGAGCCGAAGCCCTTGATGGTGGATAGGGTCCAAGAGTTTGAGGTAAGATGGTCTTGCAGAGCCGTACACAGCACAACCATAGTCCAATTTGGAACGGACCAAGGCTCTGTAAAGGTGCAGCAGAGTTTTCTTATCAGCGCCCCAGTCAGTGTGTGCTACAACCCGTAGAATATTCAGAGCTTTCTGGCAAGAAGTTTTGAGGTTTTTAATATGGCTGAGAAAGTTCAGTTTTTTTGATAAAAAAAAAAAATAACCCCCAGAAATTTGGCTTCCTTAACAGCTGGAATGGTGGACTTATCCAGAAGAATTTCAGGATCAGCAAAAACTGACGAAAATTGTGAAAATGGATTGACTGGGTTTTGGTGCGTGAAAAGGTAAACCCGTTTTCTTCGGCCCACCGTTGAATCCTGTTGACACAAAGTTGGAGTCGACGTTGTACACTGGCGTAAGAAGCTCCAACTGCGTACAGCGCAAAGTCGTCAACACACAGAGGACTCAGAGCCCTGGCTTACCGATTTCACAATGTCGTTGATTTTAATGCTGAAAAGGGCAGGAGAAAGGATGCTCCCCTGAGGTACACCCAACTCCTGCCCATGGATGTCCGAGAGTGTGGTGCCAACACGCACCTGGAATTGTCGATCAGCCAGAAAGTTTTTGATAAACAGAGGCAGATAACCACGAAAACCAAGTTTATGCAAATCCATAAGGATTCCTGATTCCACGTTTTTGAGGACTCACATGCACATTGCAATACATCAAACCACAAAAAAAAAATTGAGAAAATATTAGAATTGACTGAACATAATACAAACATCTGGCATTGATATGACTGCCAGCAAAGTCTGTTCTGTATGATAATACATACATCATTGTAGGTATCATAATCCAGACATAAAGGGACCAAATTTTGCCTTTTGCAGTAGGTTTACTAATGTGACCACTACTGACTCATTTACTCAGGTAATCTTACATCTTTTGCATGTTTTTTTCTGCATCTTTGGCTATAACCTGATGTACTAATAATCAGATTTTGTTAGTAAACAGCATAGTAAAATTTTGATGAAATCAAAACATATGACGGTTTCAGAATAAAAACAGTCGTATTGCTGTATATAAAATCACACAAAACACTAGAAAAACTGATGTTAGTGTTCACTGGATACGAGGAGAAACATCTGGTACTCACTCGGTACATGTTCATAATCCATCCATACACTAATCCAGTACTTCTTTCTGTACATCTTGCAGGTTTCTGGGGTTGTTCTTGGGTTGAGCAGCTTCACTAATATAACCCAGTCTCTGATTATTTCCACCAGTTGAACAGTCTGGTCACACTCGTGAATAAATCATGAGAGTTTCAGAAGAAACACCACCATGAAGATGGGGAAAAAAAAAACGCATTCAAGAATATAAAAACACAGAGATAAAAGCATGCACTGACTAACTACACACTGACTAACTGAAGAAGATCAGTGAAAAAAAAATTGCACTGCAAAACTAAGCTGTGCTACAGGATCCACACTACTCCCAGTAGTTGAACTTAGTGTGATAATCCATGTACCACTGTGGTACATGGATTATCACACTAAGTTCAACTACTGGAGTAGTGTGGATCCTGTTGTTGGTATATACAAGGTAGCCCTTGTTTAGTAATTGGGCTATCACTGTATCAGGTACAACACCATCTTTTCACTAGCAGACAGATCTGGGTTGTTGGCATCTACAGCTTGAAGGACAGGCTGGACTTCATCGACGGGATCCTCCTTTCCAGCATAGACTTTGAAGCAGTAGCAATATCCACCACTTCCCTTGCTGCCACCATCAGACTCGCAGCAGAGGTATAACTTGATCCCGAACCTGGCATGTTGAGGGGGATGTAATGGCGAAATATAAGCCTACCCTTCCAAAGGAGTAGGCTTTCATCCACACACACCGCTCGCCCTGGCTCATATACCTGAAATTTTTCATGGAGGTGGTCCAGTACTGGACAGATACTGTACAGCCGGTCATACTGGGGATGGTCTGGTGTGGCATCGCAGAGTTGTCGCGAAAGTGGATAAATTGTAGGATGATCTGAAATAGGATTGAACAACATTTGATCAGTGTGTGTAAAACACACACACACACACACACACACACACACCAAACACAATCAAGTACACATACACATATTTGTACACACACACACACACACACACACACACAACACACACACACACACACACCAAACACATCAAGTACACATACACACATTTGTACACACACACACACACACACACACACACATAGAGCACACACACACACACACACACACACACACACACACACACACAGAAGCACACACACACACACACACCATAAACAATGACACACAAATACACCACATAGAAGTATACACACCACATAAGAGCACACACACACACACACACACACACACACACACACACAACACAGAAGAACACAGAAGTACACACACACACAAAACAGAAGCGCGCACACACATTACAGAGAAGCTCTCACACACACACACACACACATCCTCCTCCTCCTCCTCCTCTATTGTAATGCTAAAAAGAAAGGCTTAGACATAGAAAGGAGTTGGAGAGGGAGGGTGGAAAGAAAATCAGAACAAGTAAACAGAGAGACAGAGACTCAGGGAGAGTAAAGAAACTTACTTCAAATCTGTTTCTTGTCATTACTGAGAAGAAGACTGGAATGCGGTACAGCACCTTCTTCCACCAGTACAGCTCAGTTGCAGGCAGTCGCACGATTCCCATCGGCAACACCAGGGCCAGGAACTTTTTTTTAGTTCAGCAGCATCAACAGGTTCCCACTGATTTGCTCTGGAAAACAGGGGCAAGCTGGGGTGGGCCTCCAAAAACTGACTGGTGTACATACAGATTTGTTTTAAATGACAAGATGATTGATCAGATTGTCTTCAAAAAACATTCCAGGTAGTCAACAGGTCTAAAATCATTTACATTACATTTTATACCTGGATTGCCTGTGAAGGCCACGTCTGGATTTGATGGCTGAGCATCTGCAGCTGTTCACTCTCTGACCATGTCAGATTGTCAAGCTCCACACCCTCTGCCACGCCCCCTTATTTGATGCTGTCCAGTGCATCTAGCTCTTCCCCTGCCCCTACCACGACCTCTTATGACAGGAGGGGGTGCTGTGCTGGTGCTGGGAATCGGCTCTGGTTCTGATTCTTGGTTGGAATCATGGCCGGTGTCGCTCTCTTGACCAACATCACGTGGGTCAAAGTCCGGGTCTTCTTCGTCACCGGCCACGAGTTCGGGCAAAAGTGGATGGTGCTGGTACTGTCCGTCTCTTCCTCATCACTATCACTGTCACCTGATGCTTGGAAGTCTTCGTCATCACTATCAGTATCATTCAACACTTCATCTAAAACTTCCAGCGTGCTATAACGCTTGTTGAAGACAGGTTGTCGTGTCAAGTTTTGTCTCTGATCTGCCATCTTGATTATAATCAGCTAATCATCTCGACTCATCTTGAATACTAAAACGACTCTTTCCTAACACTTCAGTCCACTGATGAAGGGATAGAACTGTTATATAAACACCCCAGTAGAGTCGGGGACAATTTCCAGGGCTATTTGCCATGCCAAATTTTCAAAATTTTGATGATGAAAATACCCCGTAATAGACATGGTTACGGGCATACAGGATCGCGGAAATGACCCCGTAATAGACACGGAGCAAGCAGGGAAGAGGTTAAGGTTTTGGATATGAAGTCAGTCTTGGTAAGACTGATGTCATGTTCCAGCCTTCACTGTCCGGAGCTGGCAGTGCTCCAGTACTACCTGTCGTCACCAACAACACAGAAATCAAAACTGCAGACATGGTCTGCTGTTTGGGCAGCACTGTAAGCAACAACAGATCTCTGGATGCAGAAGTGATGTTGCGTATCTCAGACGCCAGCTATGCCTTTGGCAGACTGTCAGAGAGTCTGTGGCAAGACCATGGAATCAAATTGCACACAAAGGTGGCCGTTTACAGAGCTGTGGTTCTGAGTGCTCTTTTCTACTGTTGCGAGACTTAGACCTTGTACCACCAAGACATCCAACAATCAAACACATAAACTGATACAGTTCCATCAGTGATGCTTGCGCAATAACTGCAGCATAAATGGAAGACAGAGTGTCCAACCTATAGTTCAGAAGTGTGGTCTATCCAGTATTGAGTGTATTCTTATCAAAAGCCAGCTCCAGTGGAACCAGAAGTGGAACTTTTTTCTCTGTCAAACCTTGGGAGCAGTGGAGAGCAAAGCATCATTTATTGTCACCATAAGTATGCAGTTTGTATTTCTGAATCAGATGGGAGAGAGAAAGAAGCTCCCCTTGAGCACCAAGCAGGAGTGTTTGGGGTCCATGGTTTTCAGGAATTGCACCCATGCCATTATGGCTGGAGTATTACATGCAGGAAATATTGGATTGATGTTCTGGAAAGACATTAGTGTTATTAAGCAGACAAGAATAGATGGGAAGAAGCAGACAAGAATTGATGGAAAGGTGGTGTTAATGTGTCAAAGGGTGACCATTTCAAACTATGTTTTGATCCTCAGGTGTCACACTTGGAACCCTGGGAAAAAGGCAGCCGTAAAACTGCAGGCCAGACTGGAATGTGTGGAGGGGTAAGTATTAGATCACCTCTAGAACAGCAGCAAGATTTATGCTTAACATAATCTTGCCCAGTGTGTGCGTGGGTGTGTGCATGTGTATTTTTCAAGCTGCATTTTCTGGATGTAGTCCTGGAATATTTTCATGGAGGGGGGGGGGGGGGTTGACACCAGTTTTGTAATATGACTCGGAAGTCCACCTAACCATCATGTCTTTTTTATCAGCAGTAACCCATGTTCTTTTTACCTATCCCCCTCCACCCTCCCCACCCTCCCCACCCCCAAAAAAGGAAAGAAAAACAGATAAAAAAGAAAACAAAAAAATAAGTTATTTTTTTAGAAAACTCAAAGATACAATTGATTTGGAATCTTGTAGTTGAGATGATTGCATTTTGAAGGATCTTGTAGTTGAGATGATTGCATTATGAAGGACATACTTCATATGTTGTACATTATTATTTGTATGTTGTTGATTGTTATGTGTAAGGTGGGAGTTGTCTTTAGTGTGAGCACAGAATGTGATTCAACAGGTGCGAGGTGTGGGGGCAGGTGGCATAGTGTCCAGTGCCTACTGTTTGCTGTACAAACTGTTCACATTGAAGCTGACCAAGAAACAGGTGATCGGTCTCATCAACCATGTGGACTCCCCCTACATCCGGGGTCTGGGCTTCATGTACATACGGTGAGTCCAGTGGAGTAGGCTTGTCATACACTTAGATTTCATGTGGTAATGGTTTTGTGTCGAAGATGAACAATAAGTGTTCTGTTGATGATAGCCTGAACTGTAGCTTGAAGAAAGATGATCATTGGGGATGGCCTGCATGACAATCTGACGACACAGATATGAGTGCATGCTCTCAGGAGCGCTTGCTCAAGCATGGGTGCACGTAGACATGTATGCACACATACACACACACACTCACTCACACACACACATACACACACACACACACACACACACACACACACACACACACACACACACACACACACATGTATATGCATTAACACACACGCGCGCTCAGGGTACATAAACGTACAACTTATTTGTGCTTGTATGCATATTCTGGTAAGGTGGAGCAGTTATTTTGTAAGATTTTGTTAAAATATTAAGACATAAACGTTAAAATATTAAAAATGTAAACGTTCAAGGAAAACAAGTATAGATAATCAGTTCTTCAGGAAAATGAGATGAGTTCTGTAGACAAGGGAAAGAAAGCCAGGAATGTAATCTGAGGACAGATGTGAACATGAGTACTGCATGGTGCTTTGGGACCATCAAGTTTCATACTGTCAGTTGGCTGTGAATCTTTCAGTGCCATGCTGCTGCCCCAGAGGAGGAACCCACTCAGGGATGTCTGAACAATACCATTATGAAGAATTGTGCAGTGTTCCCATAAACACACAATCACAGGTTTAGGACTGATTTCAAAATATGATGCTTTCTTGAGTCGCCAGAGAGTGGTACAGAAGGTCTTTCTGCCCCTGACTTGCAGTTTTTGAGGGAACATTGACTGTGGGTGTGTTTGTGCATGTGAGTGTGCACCAGTGCGATTCTGCTGGTTATGTGTGGGAATGCTGGTTTTTAATTATGGCTGGTGCCAGCAATGCTGGTTTTTAAAAAATCTGAGGAGCAACAAATTTTCAGTGAAAGTTTAAATCGGACAGCAGTTCACTATTTCGTTTGAATCCCAATCCAAGTTTTCAGTGCGTTCAGTTCTCACTCTTCTGTGCTGTAGGTACGAAGTGCTTCACTTAGGTCAACTCAACACCACAGACATATGCACATGTGAAAGTCCATGCTTACACGTTAGCATGACAGCAGAATAATTGTTACAATGCTGTTATTGATAAAAGGTAATGCCTTAGGCGAGAGAAGTGGAGAAAGACATGCAGAATCGATGGTGATGGGAATGGCTGATGGAAAAGGATACAAATAGCCAAACATTTGGCCTGTGGCTACAGAAGATGGATATGCCAGGGATAGCTCTCTGTTCTGTTCTGTTTGAAGATTTCAGACTTCAGAACATTTCAGATAGTGGAAGCAAATTTTCAGTGACTTCATTGCTCTTGTGTAATGATTTCAATTTCATTGACTTCATTGCTCTTGTGTAATGATTTCAAATTGAATGCCAAGACTGCACCTGTATAGTAGCTGTGTTATGGCTCCTTATACTAAGTATATCTGCAGCCATCTGCCAAAAATACATTCATGTAGTAGCCCTAGTTTTCAATGACTTCAAAGTCAGGAGTATGACTCAGTGACTTCAGAAGACAATCTCAAGTCCCTCTTCACTTCAGAATGCAGTCTGCAGTGTATTGGAGATTAAAGGGTATAAAGGTATGTGTAGATTAAATTTGAAACAGCAGATAAGAAAAAAAAATCTTTGATTTTCTCCAGGAAAGTGCATTTCAGCAGTATTTCGTGTGTTTGTTTATGAAATTTTAGCTTTCATTTCAGGCCTAATTTTCCACATAACATTCAACGAGAGCCTTTCATTTGCCTTCTAAAATGTGATTTTCTTTCAGCTTCAGGGGGTTTTTGCTCCCTGGCCCCCCTAACAGGAGCACTGCCCCTGTACCTTGCAGGGGCCTGGGTAGCCCCTAGACCCCTGCCTGTCAGGTTTTTACAGATCTACTGGTAGTTTGTGTATGGTTTTCTTCACACTTACCTGTCCAAGCGCCTTTATCCCCACATGGTGTGGAACAGTGCCGTACATCAGGATTGAAAAAAAAGGTGCGCACAGACAACTCTACAGTTGTTGCCTACTCAAAGAATCCAGGAAGCACTCGCACTATTCTTTGAACTACCTTGCAGTTTCCTTGAGTCTGTTCTGCCAGTTGATGTAAATCTCACTTCTGGTGAAATACATTTTGGTCAAACTGAATATTCTGGCAGATTTGTGATTCAGAAAGGGGCAGGCTCTCCCCTTAGAGTGGACGGTAAACAGGCAGTGTTTCACTTGATTTGCCAGGTTCTGGGGAACACCACATACAGACCTCTTTGCCACCAAATGGTACATATAGACTTTTTTGCCTCCAGATAGTACAGCCAACTTCAGTTTTTGTTCTTGCCAGACTAGCAGCTGTCGCTATGGATACTGAAGTGATTTCATTGGATGGTATGTTTGCTTATGCATTCCATCACTTCCACTTATTTCCACTGTGCTGAACAAGATGCCAGGGAGAAATGTCATATGATACTGGTCTGCCCTCTGAAATGGTCGATGAATGGGATCAATGTGTGGATCACTCTGTTCCCATACAGCAAGGAAGATCTTGCTACTTCAGCCCAGGCACATAGATCAGACTCTGTCCTTGGCAGTCTCATATCAGGCGGTACGTTTCTGGACAGAGACGTTTCCACCCTTCATGCATGGAAAAAACCATGGCTGGACAAAGACCGTCTACACTGGAAATGTATGACATCAGTGGAAGGTCTCAGAATGGTGTATGCAGCCTTGCATCTTTCTGATGAATGTTTGAATGAAAATGTTACCTCTTCCTTGAAGATTTACAGAACTCGGGAAGGTGAGTACCCCAGGAAGTGTTAGAGCCGCTACTGCTGAGACTTTAAGACTGAAAGGCAGCGACATAGATCCCTTCTGAACAGAGATGATTACTTGACTCTTTGTTAGGACCTTTGGAGCTAACCAGTGCTGAATTGAGTTTACCACTGGTCTTGAGTGGCCTGTAGTGACTTTGAGCCTCTCAGTCTCACCAAATACTCTGTCAGAACTTCATGCTGAAGACTTGTTTTTTAGACACCCTAACATCAGACTGTAGCATTAGTGAGATTCATGATTTCGCCAAGGACCCACAGTCCTTGAGGTGGCAAGATGATGGCTGGGTCACACTCTCCACCTGCCTTTTGTTTTGATCAAAACCGCAAAGCCCTGACTCGTGACCTTTTGTCTCCGTTTTGATCAAAACCACAAAGTCCTGACTCATGGCCTTTTGTCTCCGCTGGCCCTTTTGTCGTCTAATTCTAGGCCCCAGCAGTGGAGAGCACTGAAGCATTATCTTCAGAGGACAGAGTAGGGCTCATGTTACATGTGTTTATGGTGTGACAAGTTGGGTACTGCTGTCAGACCAAAGATAATATGCTCCTGATTTAGACAGGTGATTCGCTAGGCTTACATCTGTGACCTAAAACCTATTTGCCCTTGAGTAGATATCAAGGCACATAAAGCCTGGGCTCTCTTGGCGAGTTGTGCCCAGTGGCAGAATATTGAAGTCACCGATGGACATCACAAATAAGATTTTGGCAGGTTTTAATGAGTTGACATGAGTTAAGATAGGAGCCTTTTGATTGTCTCGGGAGTCTGGTAGTAGCTCACAAAGCGACATTTCCGGAGTGAATTGGTCATTGGTTAACCAGAGCTTGTGTAAATAAACTGCTGTTTCTTTGACTGTTTTATGACCCACTTTTGGACATGATTGCTTACATACAAAGTGGGGGGGGGGGGGGGGGGGGGTCTGGTTTAGCTCATAACGTTGCAAATACAGAGTGAATTGATCACTGGTTGACCAGAGCTTGTGTAAATATCCTAACTAACATGCTGTTTCTTTGTGCATTTTATGATCCACATTTGGACATGATTGTTTATATGTAAAGTGTGAGGGTCTAGTTGTTGTTCACAAAGCTACTTTTCCAGAGTGAATCGGTCATTGGTTAACCAGAGCTTGTGTAAATAAACTGCTGTTTCTTTGACTGTTTTATGACCCACTTTTGAACATGATTGCTTACAAAGTGTGGGGTCTGGTTTAGCTGACAAAGCTACAATTACATAGTGAATTGATCGTTGGTTGACCAGAACTTGTGTAAATATCCTACCTAACATGCTGTTTCTTTTGTGTTTTATGATCCGCATTTGGATGATTACTTATATGTAAAGTGTGAGGGTCTATTTGTTGCGCACAAAGCTACATTTCCAGAGTGAATTTGTCATTGGTTAACCAGAGCTTGTGTAAATTATACACGCTTCTTTACCTGCCATTTCTTTGACAGTGTTTTATGATCCACATTTGGACTCCAGTGCTTATGCATGAAAGTGGGGGGTGGGGTGTTTGGTAGTAGTTTGCAAAGCTACATTTCCAGAATGAAAATGATCATTGATTTACCAGAGTGTATATGAATAACCCGCCAAATCTGACATTTCTTTGATTGTGTGTCTTTTACCACATTTGGACATTATTGCTCACGCACAAAAGTTTTCATTTTCTTTGGTCTTCTCCTTTTCCTGATTCTGGGAGTGCTTTATTTTCTGAGTTAGGCTGCAGTGTGCATTATCTTCTTTGGTGATGCATGTCTTGCAGGCTGCAGTGTGCGTCATCTTCTTTGATGATGCATGTCTTGCTTTGTTTCCAGATACACACAGCCTCCAGCAGACTTGTGGCCATGGTTTGAGGACTACCTTGATGATGATGAGGTGAGAACATGCCCCTGCCCTTATCCTTGCCCCATACAGACACACAGATTTCATCCAAAAATTGGTATTTCAGAGAGGATTAAAGCATAGATTAACCAACCTTTTTAACCATGAGTTGCAATTTTGGGGAAGAAAATTGCTTTTTGAAGAGAAAAAAGGCTGTATCTCTTTGAAATGAAAGCAGTTGAATGTAAACATTAAAGTACAAATGTCTGCACAGCAGCATTCTTAATGAAATACTCCGGTTTGTTACTTCGAATGATTTGGATTTGAGAGAACAGAGTTCAGTTGCAGAAGCTAGAAGCTATTAGCAGTTTACATAACCGTATCTGTCCTTTAGACCATCTTGGTTTGGCCTTGCAGAGCTGTTTCAGTCCCAGGTACATAAATATCTCCGTAGCATTAGCTTCACTAACAGAGAACACACATGCCCTTTTCCTTACCCTACCTATCTTCAACCGAAAGTTGCTGGCTTCAGCATCTGGTCACGTAAATACTTGTGGTGAGTATAGCTACGGTTTTCTTTCTTTCTTTCTTATGTTTTGTGTGATGTCTGATTGACTTTAGGGCAAGTGTAGATGAACAAGCCATTGCCTTTTGTATTTTCATTTTGTCCCAATTGGACAAGGGTATATGAGTCCGCTTTTATTTGGCTTACAATTCTGGCTGATCAGAATGGGGGGAGTGTTGTTCCTTTCCGGACTGTGATCTAACAATACAGTTGGGGTTCAGATCAGAGGAAAGGGTGAAAAAGAAGAAGAAAAAAGTTCTTGTTCATCTACTCTTAGTTTTGTGTGGGTTTTGTTATTAGAATTATTTGTTATAGGGTTCTACTGTGTAGTAGATTTTTTTTTTTTTTTAAAAAAAAAAAGAATCATGAAATGCAATTGTAAAGGAAGATAGTTTTCCAGACAGTGAGTTGTTTATATTGTTTACATCCTAATTCACCCATTGACTGTTGTCAGCCCTCCAGACTATTTAGGTCATATATGCTGCGTTTTATGTCGGTTATAAATTGGATGGGAATTATAGAAATTTGTTCTTGACTTTTTCTCTGTGCATTTTCTGAACTTGTTGACGTGGGTTGTCTGTTTGAAGTGTGTTTTGTCTGTATAACCACAGGGAAGAGGTGTTGCCCGAAAGCAGCCCAGGTGAAGATCAGGTCGGGGTGCCCCAATGCCTCCCTACCACCTCAACTAGAGGTTATAATTCACTCTTCCTCGCCCACCCAGGGGGCCATCCTACAGGCAAATTGAACCCATCCTCTGCCTGGGAAAGAACATGGATTTGTCAGTTGGATTTGAAATGTCTCCAGTAGCTTGATGGGGTTGTTCTATTTGAATTAAAGGAGTCAGTTTTGGGGGGGGGGGGCAGTCATGATGTTTTACTACAGATTGGCAGTTGGTAAAGCTGTTGTGTGTGTGCTTAGATATGGAACAAGGGATAGATTTTTTTCTGTGAAAACAGTATATGCAGTTCTTTATGATGTTTGGACTTTTAAGTTTGACAATTGATAACCAGTCAGCCTGGAAATTGTGTGCATGTGTGTGCACGCATTATTAGAAAGAGAAAAAAACACACACTACTGCAGATTTATCCACAATTGAAATGTCACAAAATGAAAACCACATTAGAAAAATCCAAATCCTGATATCTGTAAAGTGGCACCAAGTGTGGAAGAAAATGGAAGTAGTAGACAGAAAGATGGATGGGTTCAGTTTCATGTGTGGTTGAAATATTGTTTACACTTTTGAATGTGCGAAGTTTGCTTGCAGGGTGCGATACTGTACCAGTTTTTCAGCCTTGCTGCCTTTTTTCCCCCTCCATTTTGGTTTGTGTGTGGGACTACCCTGTAGTTAGAGAAAATCCCAGAAATAGACATAGTACCCTGTGGAATAGATTTAAGTTGATCAGTCCTGGTATGGAGTGTTAGAGATGGGATATATTTTGAAAAAACAGATGATCTCTTCATTTTTTGACTAAAGCTAGACTATGGGTTGATAATTTTTATTTATTTTTTAAATGAGGGTAAAGCATAGGTATGTTTAAATGTGGAAAATAGATTTTTTAAGCCTGAACACAACATTGTGGTTTGTAGTGAACGGCATAGAGATGAGGAGGAATGAGGTAAAATGGCCTTTCATTAATAAGTGATAGTGGGCACTGAAATGAAAAATACCTCATTGCAAGAACATTGTGCTGCTGTTGACATTTAACTGCTTGCAAGCAGTTCTTTCGAAGTAGTTTGAGACAGGTTTAGAACAGAACCCACACACTTATAGTTAAGTTCATCATCATGAAAATATTGGTTGTCTCTGGCTTTGGACTTACCGCACTTTGTGTGTGTTTTTTGTGTGGCCGACAGGAGATTGATGTCAAAGCGGGTGGAGGTCACGTCATGACTATTGGAGAGATGCTGCGGCAATGGCTGGTGAAACTGGAGTGGTATTCCACCCTCTTCCCCCGCATCCCTGTTCCCATCCAGAAAGACATTGCTGTGAAGCTGAAGGAACGCCCCATCGCCTACAATGAGCCTGAGGAGCCAGAGCCACAGCACATCCCTGACGACCAGCTATCATTTGGCGAGGCAGAGAGACGACGGGGGTGAGGCTGGCAGTTCAGAATTGGGTTGTTGTTAGAGGCTGGGGGTGGAAGTTGGGGTAAAGCTGTGGGGATTACACACATTGTGGGACAGTGTCAACAAGTTCAGAGAGGCACGAAGAGTGCCCATGTGCACTTGTCAACCCCTAAGAAGTCTCCTACATGTGGAGCACTGTTTGTGAAGTTGGGAGAGAGATCAAGATTGGGGGCAGTGAGGATGGACATGAGCACTGTTTGTGAGGTTGGGAGAGAGATCAAGATTGGGTGCAGTGAAGATGGAGTCTGCCCATTCATCCGTTTACCATGGCAACCACGCTCATAGTAAAGAGAGACAGTACAAGGCTGGGTATGTTAGGACCTGTGTTTTCTCAGTGGAGTCTGTCTGCAGGTAGCACTTCATTGCTGGCCAAAGGGTATGACTTATTGCTTAAGATAAAGACTGGAATGCTGTAGTACTAGCTTGGACAAATACTGATTGCAGTGCAGTACTAGTAGTACTAGATCTAGACAAATACTGATTGCAGTGCTGTACTAGTAGTACTAGATCTGGACAAATACTGATTGCAGTGCTGCATAGTGAAGATCTGGACAAATACTGATTGCAGTGCTGTACTAGTAGTCAAATCTGGACAATGCTGATTGCAGTGTTGTATTAGTAGTATTAGATCTGGACAAATACTGATTGCAGAGTTGTATTAGTAAAGATGAGGACAAATACTGATTGCAGTGCTCTGTTAGTGAAGATCTGGACAAAGACTGATTGCAGTGCTGTATTAGTTTTTGAAGATCAGGACAAAGACTGATTGCAGTGCTGTTTTAGTAGTGAAGATCTGGACAAAGACTGATTGCAATGCTGTATTAGTAGTACCAGATCTGGACAAAGACTGATTGCAGTGCTGTATTAGTGAAGATCAGGACAAATACTGATTGTAGTGCTGTATTAGTTGTGAAGATCAGGACAAATACTGATTGCAGTGCTATATTAGTAGTGAAGATCTGGACAAAGACTGATTGCAGTGCTGTATTAGTAGTGAAGATCTGGACAAAGACTGATTGCAGTGCTGTATTAGTAGTGAAGATCTGGACAAAGACTGATTGCAGTGCTGTATTAGTAGTGAAGATCTGGACAAATACCGATTGCAATGCTGTATTAGTAGTGAAGATCTGGACAAAGACTGATTGCAATGCTGTATTAGTAGTGAAGGTCTGGACAGATACTGTTTGCAATGCTGTATTAGTAGTGAAGGTCTGGACAAAGACTGATTACAGTGCTATATTAGTAGTGAAGACCAGGACAAATACTGATTGCAGTGCTGTATTAGTTGTGAAGATCAGGACAAAGACTGACTGCAGTGCTGTATTAGTAGTGAAGATCTGGACAAAGACTGCAGTGCTGTATTAGTAGTGAAGATCTGGACAAAGACTGATTGCAGTGCTGTATTAGTAAAGATCTGGACAAAGACTGCAGTGCTGTATTAGTAGTGAAGATCTGGACAAAGACTGACTGCAGTGCTGTATTAGTAGTGAAGATCTGGACAAAGACTGCAGTGCTGTATTAGTAGTGAAGATCTGGACAAAGACTGATTGCAGTGCTGTATTGAAGATCTGGACAATACTGATTGCAGTGCTGTATTAGTAGTGAAGATCTGGACAAAAACTGATTGCAGTACTGTATTAGTAGTGAAGATCTGGACAAAGACTGATTGCAGTGCTGTATTGAAGATCTGGACAATACTGATTGCAGTGCTGTATTAGTAGTGAAGATCTGGACAAAGACTGATTGCAGTGCTGTATAGTAGTGAAGATCTGGACAAAGACTGATTGCAGTGCTGTATTGAAGATCTGGACAATACTTATTGCAGTGCTGTATTAGTAGTGAAGATCTGGACAAAGACTGATTGTAGTGCTGTAGTAGTTGTGAAAAATCTGGACAAATACTGGTTGCAGTGCTATACTAGTAGTACTAGATCTGGACAAAGACTGATGGCAGTGCTGTATTAGTGAATATCTGGACAAATACTGATTGCCATGCTGTTTTAGTGAAGATCTGGACAAAGACTGATGGCAGTGCTGTATTAGTGAATATCTGGACAAATACTGATTGCCATGCTGTTTTAGTGAAGATCTGGACAAGACTGATTGCAGTGCTGTATTAGTGAATATCTGGACAAATACTGATTGCCATGCTGTTTTAGTGAAGATCTGGACAAAGACTGATTGTAGGTAGCGGCAGCCAAAATTTGAATTGCAAATAGCATATTTCTGTTTGTGTTTTTTAGATAGAACTTTTAAAGCAAAACAAAGTAAAAAAAAAATTACTGTTCTATCTTTATTAGTTTTTGAGATATCAACATTTTAATATTGCATTTGCCGAACATTCGCATGTAACAGTGTGACGTCGCATCTTTGAAGCCTCCAGCAAGAACACCGTGCATGTGAGACATAAGATATTATGCAATTGGAGAGTGTGTACCATATACTCTTAGCACACAAATTTACAGGGCTGTCCAAAATAAATTGTCTCTTTTGCTTGTGGTCAAAAATGGCACTTCATGCAATTCCGGAAATGTCAAATTGGCACGAGGTGCCATGTTTGGGGACCTACAGATTTTAGAGAATAACATCAATTAGTAATTTCTTTAGACTTTTTGAGTTACCAGTTTGCATAGGCTTAGCCTAATTTTTTTCAGCTCAATGGGTCTGTAAATTTTCCGTCTAATGAGGTGTAAATATGCTTAGAAAGGCCAAAATGTACAGTGGCAAATAGGCCGTAGATCGACAAAATTTAAAAAATGGACATAATTCCTGAACTAATACAGATTTTCACTCCAAACTTGGTGGTTGTGTTCTACATGGTATCTTTTGTCATTTAAATGTTAAATGACAGAAATCAAGCAAAAAATACGTACATTATCCATTTTAAATGTTGCTTATGGGACCTAAAATCCACAGACGTCAACAGAAAATTGCAATGTTTTCCAAACCACTTGTCATATCGCTCTCAAACTTAAACCAGATATCTAAATGGTGGTAGGCATAATTTAAACTATTGAAAGTCTTCACAGACAAAGTTTTTGCTTATTTAGATTGTCTTAATAATCTACTACCAATACTAGTGTAAAGATCTCAAACGCAAAATCATTATTTTTGAAAATGATGTCAACAGGCTCACCGATAGCTGAACTCACTGAAAAGAAAATTCTTTACAAGTCCTACCTTTCAAATAACACCTTAGGTTACTTACAACAGACATCTCTTGAAAGAAGCAAATCAGAGATGATTTTCAAACAGGAAACATTTGAATGCGTCATATCTCTGGCGTAGATCATTTGGCCAGTCCACAACAAAAGACCTCCCAGATGAAGAAGATGGGGCCAGGGTGAGGTTGGAGGCAAACACCACTGAGGAGTTGATAGGATATACATCAAGTGAGTGTGACCATCGGTACACATGGCGGGCATTGGCACCTCTACCCACAGTAGCCTTGGTCATGAAGTTCACCTCCGCTTGATCCTCACTCAGATGTTGTGCACTGCCCCTATGAAGAAGTCATCTTCAAAGTACACAGCAATGAGCTCTTCTGGCTGCCTGAATTGAAAATTGAAGTGCTCAAAGTTGTGTGCTGTCTGCTCTTCTTCATTATCCTCATCAGAGTTGAGATGATCTTCACTCTGGTCAGAGTCATCCTCAGAAGAATCTGATATTTCTCTGCGTGGACGCTTGTTCGGCTGAACTTCTGGCTGGATTGCTGGCAATCGTTCTAACACCTCCCCACCAAAAAACTCCAAAAGCTGATTCACAAGCTCAGGACTGATCCTGTGACCTTGAGCAGTGAAGACTTTTTTTTCCAAAATGATTTTCTGAAAAAGAATCTCTGCTCGTAAGGCTTTCCTGAGGGCCCTGTGGGTTCTATAGATTCTGAGCAGCCGTTGGATGTCAGCAGGTGATGAACATGGGCCCTGGTGAGGTCTCAGATCCTCCATTACAGACATCTTCTGCTGACGTTTCCTTTCCTCTTCCTCTGCTGCTTCCTTGACCAGTCTTGCCTCTTGCAGAAGATCTTGTTTTCGGCGGACGGTGTCTTTTTCCATCTGCACATGCTTTTCTCGCAGTGCAGCAGCTTTTCTGGCAGACAGCTTCAGCAAGTCTTGCTGTTCTGCAGAGGTCTTCAGGGCCAGCCAGGATGAAACAGATTTATTCCGCTTTAGCAGATTCACGGTGGAGTGATGATGCAAGCTGGCATTTCTCCGCTTAAACAGAGAAAAGTCCAGATCGGCGAAGCACTCTTCACTGACTAAATTTGTCAGACTGGAGTGGTCAAGCTTCTGCCGCAGCTCTTCATCCTGCACATTGTGGTACGTTCCACCGGGTAGAAAATCTGCTAACTGGCGCCTGGTGACCTCTAACAGGTAACCGCAAACCTTCTGCAACAAAGCTGTGACCACCGTTTTCTTTTTCTCCCCAATGGCCAGTAAGGACAGCAGGATGTCTGCATTATGAGGACACTGAATGCCTGGAAAAGTGGCTGGACAATCTTCACGCAGGGCAGGAGAGGCATCTGTCTGCCAGTCAAGCAACCGGGTGTGCAGGCTTTCAACATAAATGTAGAAATCCAGGTAGTGAATACTGCCCCTAAGAAGACACCAGTATGGACCTGTTCAAACAGAAACAAGCACCAGATCATAAATATCTTATTACTCTGTTTCAGTTTGATCCTTATAATTATTGTCAGTAATGGCTGCTAAAAAAAAGTGTGACCAGACACATTTACAACACACACACAACAGGTTGTATGACACAGCAATTATGAAGAAAAAATCATCTTAACACATCGTTTTATAAATAAACCAATTATACAACAGCTAAAAAAGAAGTTTCTGTTGATAATTTGACATACCCAAGTTTTACTCCAGCTGTTCAAAAGATGATAGTAGTAGTATAGCTATACAGCTGTTTAAAAAAGACAATCAAAATCAATCTTAATTACCTGTGATCCTGAAGTACAGCAGGCCAAGCACAATGATGTGACAGTCAATGGTCTCACTGTTGCAGTCAGCCAGCACACTTTCAATTTTCCTGTTGTTCTTTGGCATGTAGGAGCTCAGGCACTCTTGGATGTCATGCCGATGATAATGGAGGCTGGCAGCAGCTTGGAACAGGTTGTTGAATCTGTTCTCTCGGAAGCTGGTCACAGTAGAAGCTCTCCCCACCATTAGGCAGTAGGCTTCCCAGCAGTCTCTGCAGCCATGCTTGTCATCTCCACGCGGCCCCAGACAGTCACATGCCATCCAGATGTACCTACACAGTACAACAAAAAAAAAGTGCAAGATATTTTGGGTAAGCAGGAAACATTAAAACAGCCACAATTATACATAAATCGTGTATTTGCAACAGAAATTTGTCTGGCAAACTTCACATAGGCAACATTGTAGAAAGTCGGAAGTGGTACCTTTTCCTCTTGAATGATGTGTACCTTTAAAAGTAAATTACTAACAACCCATGAATACACACACACACAAAAAAGTCACAATGACTTTGTATTCAAAGGTTCTGCATCTTTACTCTAGAACTACAAGGATAGTATGACAGCAGAGCAAAGTGTAAAAAACCGACACTGTTTCATCAATGACCAAAGTCAAAATATTTTATGTACGTGGAACATTCAGCAAGATTTTTTTTTTAAAGGTGGATTTAAAAAATGACAGTAAAATTTACCTGTATGCTGAGCAATCTGATGAGTTGAAATTGTTGAAGCCAGGTACTGCATCTCTGCCAAGCGGCTCCCCCTTCTCCTGTTCATCTTGGGCCAGTGCTTTTTTGCTTTCAGCACCAAGACCAAGCAGGAAATGTGCGTTGCAATGAAGAAACTCCAGTCCTTCATCTAACTGCAGCAGTTCTTGCCTTTCTGCCTCCAGCTTTCTGCCAAAAAGATTTCATGACTGCAGCCCGGTCTGTCATGATGCTCGACAAGCCAAGGAGAAGATGGTAGAAATTCATGTGACTGGCTCCTTCTGGATGGAGAGAGACAGACAGCTCTCAAGCATCTGTATGGCAATGTCCACAAGGTGGAAGTGTCCTCTGTTGTCACAGGAAGAAACCCCATGGAAAAGGAGCCACTGGCGGTGGTAGCTTGCTGACTGATGTAGTTCTTCCCACTCCTGCTGGTTCCATCAATGTGCAAGTCCCAGTGCTCGTGACTTCTGAGGACCTCTGCCACATGAGACTTGCTGACCACATGCCCTTGGTCAGCAAAGCGTAAAGCTGACCTTTGTGAGGGCAAATCACTCTCTGGAATCCTGACACCACACAGCCGTGCAGCAGTTCTGATGATGACAGCACCACACCTGTGAGCAGGAACTTCAGACTCTCCCACAAGCTCCATAACTGCTATCTTTGCCTCTGGTTTGAAGTGCCATTTTCATCTTTGAGGCGCAGTTCTTCAGGATCTTGCAGAACTTCACCAGCATGTTGTTGGTCCAACAGTGTTGCTTCATTTTTTTCCTTCAGAGTATTTATCTTTGTTTTCAAATTTGATGTACTAGTTTGGCTGTTCTTCAGTTTTTTTCTAAGACTATCTATCTTTCTTTGACAACCTCCACTTTGATGTTGTTTAATTATGTGCTCTGCTTTTTTCATATCATTTTCTTTCCTTTTTAGCCTTTTGTAATAATTCGACTGTTGTATTGTTGAAATTTTTCTGTCGCGCTCTCTGTAACTTGTCTCTTAACAGAAGTTGTTCTTGATCTGATGATTTTTTATCAGCAATCATTTTAGCCATTTCCGTTTCTAGTGCCATCAAATGTTTTTTTTTTTTTCATGCAAAAACGTTTTTCAGAGTGTCAACTTCTGATTTTGATGTTTTGAGCGCTGCCTGTGATTCTTCCAGCTGCCGGCGGAGAGCAGCTGTCTGTCTCCCATGTGCTGCTAATTTAATAGCCGCATTCCCATTATCCGTCTTTTCTTCATATGTGACCTGAGGATCTGACAAATGTACTGCATAGGCAGAGGATTCTAGTGGGGATAAGTTTTGTTCCAGACTCTTTTTTAATACAAAATGCTCTGGAGGCTGCAAAAGAAAGTCTTTCAATTTCTGCTGACTGCTGGGTCTGGAGGCACTTTTCATCAGACTGTCATAGGGTTTCCTGGTTTTGGCTAATTTTGTGTTGAGCTGTTTGTCAGAGAGCCCTGCAATGTCTAACCCTATCATGTGGAACCACTCTTTTTGTAGAGACAGGCCTTCTTCTTTCTGGAAGATCAGCAGATCAATCAGCAACCCATTTGTCACTGGCACCTCACACAGCTGGGACTGGTCAAGGGTATCTGGTGAAAGGAGATGGTGTCGCGTGATGCCTTTCTTCTGCAAGAAGTGACCAATACTTCGACTTTCAAGTTCAAACCTGATATCCGTCTCTAAAAATCTCTGAAGATCACCATCACACGATAACGTTGAAATACCTCTGATTGCATGGTTGACCTCTGTTTTCAGTGTAGTGTGTGCAAAAATCTTTTCATCACAC
>JADBJO010000966.1:367220-400493 GCA_016801955.1 Conus betulinus | reverse complement strand
AGTACATTTTGTGATAAACTTGACACACAACTAACAAACCAGCCATGAACAACAATTAAAAATCACTTACTTGAAAAAAAAAACAACAGAAGACTGCTGGTTCTTCAGATCACAAAATGCTCCAAGCTCAAGCACTACTCCAGGGGTGTAGAATTGTCTTGTTTTTCTCTATTTGCTGTGATCATCAAGCTTTTCAGAATGTCAAATATTTCCTTATACACAAGATTTTTGATGGCCTCAAAGTTGTGGTGTGTCAGTTTTACTACTTCATTCACCAAAAAGAAAAAAAAAATATTGCAACTATTAGAGCTCATTCACATACATTTGACAGGTCAAATGAAATGTTCACTATGCACAAAACAGTCTGTACACTATGTGTAATCACAGGTGTTTTTTTTTTAATAAAGACCTTATTGTCACCTGTTCACTAGCCTTCCTCTTTTCACCTGCATGGGCAGCAAACTTGCTTGTATTTGGATTGTCATTCTTGACTTCAGCACTCCTGTTTTCAGAAATGGCACTTCGAGAGCAGTTTCAGTGGTGGGGGTGAGGACAGACTGAGAGGCATTCCTACTGGAACTGCACAGAGGAGTTGTTTTAGTGGCAGTGGGAAGGGGGCAGTCCTGGTGGCACTGGAGTGGGGGGCTATCTGGTAGTATTAGAGAGGGGGACAGTTTCACAGCCACTAGACAGGGGGACAGTTTTTGAAGGTCTTGGAGTTGGTGGCAGTCGTGGTAATGTTGGAACTGGTGGCAGTGTTCGTAGTGTTGGAGCTAGTGGCAGTGTTCGTAGTGTTGGAGCTAGTGGCAGTATTTGGAGTGTTGGAGCTGGTGGCAATATTCGGAGTGTTGGAGCTGGTGGCATTCTGTGAGCAAGCAGGAAAGTATAGATGCTGGTGTGTGTGTGTGTGTGTGTGTGTTATGTGTGCATGTCCTGGAACAGTGAGGAATAGAAATGTCTGGAATATGTCTTATCATGATTTTTCATGATAAATCACGTATCTCTCTCTCCCTCTCTTTCTCTCTCTCATACGTGCACACATGTATGTATATATAATTATGAGTGGCTGAGTGCATGCTTTATTTGCACTACCAAAAAGGAGAAAGATTGAAATTCCCATTTTGGTGAAACACGCATGTTTTATTGTTTGAAAGTAATTTTAATTTTCAGTGTCACGTTTGTAACTATAAATGTGCATGTCTTAACTTTTAGGGCAGCAGTCACGAATGTAATTTCTCTTTTAATGAGAGATAATGTTTTCTGAATCTGAATCTGAATTCCATTTCGCGCACAGCAGTGTTGCCTTGTGTGCCCTGTCTTTGCTTTTTGGCGTGAAAAAATAGTGCTCATTTTCCACTGAAGCCGCAAATCAGAATCTTGTTACAGACAACGCACCAGCATGTTCTCACTTCATCCACCTTTGTGCACCATACTTCGAAACAATCGCCATCTTCTTCTTCTTCTAGCCAGAGCCATCTGTAGCATTATGACGAACACTGTAATCACCTAAGAGACATAACCCTCGCAACCTTTGCTAAGCATATCCGATACGTTACTAGGAAACGTAGAGACATTCGGGTCGAATGAACGACGACTCGATCATACCAAAAGGAGTTAGCTCTTGCTTGATCCTATCTAAAAGAACATTCTACATGGTGGCAGCGGTTTAGTGGTTAAAAAACAAAACAAAAAACCATGGAGAACCCTTCACTAGATGCTCAACACAGCACACAGGGGAAGCTGACCCAGTTCGACGCTTGCAGCTTCCCTTTCCAAAAACTTTCGATGGCACAGGAGAAAGCTGGACAAAATGGCGACGTTTTGAACATTACAGAACCAGCATCAATCTACAACCAGACAAGCAGGTCAGTACGTTCCGTTACTGCATGGGAGATGTTGCAGATGATATTTTAATCACTCTCAATATCAACGAGGCAACCATTTCATACACAGAACTTCTTCAAGCCTTTGATGGACACTTTGGTGCAAAGAAAAACACGATTTTTTCCAGAGCAAAATTCAACCAAAGAGTCAATCGATTCGTTCATACAAGATCTATACAAACTAGCTGATGACTGTGAATACAGAACACTACGAGATGAACTTATCCGAGACAGGATTGTTGTAGGAGTACTGGATGATGATTTATCTGATAACCTACAGTCAAGGGCATCTCTTAGCCTTATTGAAGCAGTTCAACTAAGCCGACAGGCTGAAGCAAGACGACAGTCCCAGTCCATTATCAGAGAAAAGTGGATCATACAGTCAATGCAGTAGGATATCACTCCAAAAACTATCAACATCCCAAAACATTTTCTCAAGCCACATCCAGATCACAGCAGTTCCAACATCATTTGTCTCAAGGACAGTGTGGATACTGTGGTCGAGAACCTCACCATAGGGAAAAATGTCCAGCCAAGAATGCAACCTGCTCAGCATGTGGAAAGAAAGGCCATTACAAAACAGTATGCCGCAGCAGCAAAAAGAAAGTATATCAACTGACTGATGATACAGCCGACTTTAATTACTTGTGGAAGAAACGAGCAGCACTACAGACTACTTCCTCGGATCCATTGAGCAAGATCTAGACAGCCAATGGACAGCAACGCTGTAAGTCAATGGACACCCTACAAACTTCAAGTTAGACACGGGAGCTTCAGTCTCCGTTGTCAGTACTAAAGAACCATGGCTACAGGGACAAACTGTGCACAATTCCAGCAAACTTCTTCGTGGTCCAGGGGGATCTACAATCTCACCACTTGGCTCTCTACAAGCTACAATTACCTACCCATGCAGGATGGTCCAGGAGACGATATACATCCTCAATGATCAACCTTATTCTCTACTCAGCAGAAACGCTTGTGTAAACCTGGGACTAGTGAAACGCGTTGATATGATCAACACGCCGCCACCCACACATTCCATCAAGGATGAGTTCCCAGATCTATTCTCTGGCCTGGGGAGGACTGACAATCCATACAAAATTAAGCTTCGTGATGATGCAAGCCCAGTGTGTATTTATACACCCAGGAAGGTAGCCCAACCGCTTATTCCAAAGGTTAAAGCAGAACTGGAATCTATGGTGAAACAGGGAGTTATCACGCCAGTCAGTGAACCAACAAGCTGGTGTTCTGACATAGTGGTAGTTCCAAAGCCCAGTGGAGCTGTCAGAATTTGTGTCGATCTCACTCATCTAAACAAGGCTGTACAGAGAGAAATACACCCAATGAGCTCAGTCGACGAGAGTCTAGCAAAACTGGGAAACAGCAGAGTCTTCACCAAGTTAGATGCAAAAGCGGCTTTTGGCAGATCCCACTTTGTCTGGAATCAAAGCTTCTCACTACTTTCGTGACACCCTTTGGTCGCTTCGTTTTAACAGATTACCGTTTGGCATCAGTTCAGCACCTGAGATTTTTCAGAGAACAATGTCTGAAATCCTGACCGACATTGAAGGTGTAATATGTCATATGGATGACATCCTCGTCATGCACGCGATCAGGCAACCCATGATTCAATATTACATGAAGTTTTACAGCGACTACAAAATGCAGGGGTCACACTAAATGAGAAGTGTGAGTTCTCAAAAAGCTCTGTGAAATACTTGGGTCATATCATTGATGAACATGGCATTCGAGCTGATCCAGATAAGGTAAACGCCATCAAGAACTTCCCAGCCCCCACCACAGTCACTGAACTTCAGAGGTTCATGGGAATGGTAAACCAGCTGGCGAAATTCGTCCCCAGCTTGGCTGAAATCAACGCGCCTCTTCGCCAACTTCTCCACAAAGATGCTACATGGCTGTGGGGTCCAGATCAACAGTCAACGTTTGAACACATCAAACAGTTACTCACCTCTCCGCAGGTTCTGGCTCAGTATGATCTTCAAAAACCCACCATCATCGCCACTGATGCTTCCAATTCTGGCATCGGAGCTGTTCTCCTTCAGATACAAACTGATGGATCGCGACGTCCAATTTGTTACATTTCTCGCTCTGATCAGTGATGCAGAAAGAAATTATGCCACAATAGAGAAGGAGGCACTGGCAGTAACGTGGGCATGTGAAAGACTCAGTGATTATATTCTTGGTCTTACCTTCACTGTAGAAACAGGCCATAAACCTCTGGTCCCACTTCTTTGAACTTCACAAAATGCCGCCCCGTATTCTACGCTTCCGATTGCATCTGATGAGATACAACCCCAAGATAGTCCACGTGCAGGGAAAAATGCAAATCACTGCTGACACTCTATCCAGAGCACCCGTGGATGAACCTGATTCAGCTGATGTGAATCTCCTTGATGACGTCACAGCATTTACTAAACAGACCATCGAGATCTTGCCAGCAACGACAAAGAAACTGCATGAAATCAGAACAGCACAAACAGAAGAGAAATATTGCAGGAAGTCCGCAGCTACACTATTCAAAACTGGCCAGCGTACATGCCAGAGAATCCAGCTCTAAAACAATACTGGATCAATCGTAAACATTTTACAATTGTGATGATGACATGCTACTCTTTGATGATCGACTTGTCATCCCAAAATCCATGAGAACAGACATTCTCAATCGACTTCACACACCGGCCATCTTGGCATCACTAAATGCAATGGACTAGCAAGATCGTCAGTGTGGTGGCCAAATATCACATCTGAAATAGAAGAGATGGTGCGAAAATGTCATATTTTGCCATTCACCGTCCAGAACAGAAGGAGCCCCTCCTCCCATCATCTTTCCTGATCGCCCATGGTCACGTTTAGGGATGGATCTTCTTGAATTGTTTGGCAAGACATACTTGGCCGTTGTGGACTATTACTCCAGATGGATTGAGGTCAAACTTCTAAGCAAAACCACAACTACTGAAACAATCCACCAAATCAAGAGTATATTTGCAGCTCACGGTATACCTGATGATGTTGTGGTCTCTGATAATGGCCCTCAATTTGCTTCTCATGAATTTTCTGAGTTTGCTTCAGCATATGGCTTCACACATGTGACAAGCTCACCCAAACACCCCCACTGGCCCCAGTCTAACGGTGAAGCAGAGAGAGCCGTACGGACACTCAAACAGTTACTCAAGAAGAACAAGGATCCGTACCTTGCTCTCCTCATCTACAGGGCAACCCCTCTACAAAATGGACTATCGCCTGCTGAGCTCCTCATGGGAAGGAAACTGCAAACGATTGTGCCAGTTTTCCCAACTATCCTGAAGCCTTCCAACCCAGATCATGACACGGTACAGAGGAAAGAGGCAGCCATCAAGGAAAAGTCACGAAACAACTTCAATCAACGACATGCAGCACGAACACTGCCAACTCTTCAACCTGGTGACCAAGTATGGATCCGTGACATACAACGCCCAGGCACTGTCATCTCCAACACCAATGAACCTCGTTCCTACATCCTCAGGACTCCAAAGGGAACGGTCAGACGCAACCGAGCAGCAGTCATACCCATCCAGTTGGTCAAAGACAATCCTCCACCAATACCAGTGAACCCAACACAAGTGTCACCACCAAGACAACCAGAGCAAACACCAGTGGCTGTACAATGCAGGCCTACACCAGATGTGCACACATCAGCTACAAACCAACCAGCACTGCCAAGACAATCGGTGCAATCACCAGTGACTGTTCAACGTACACCCAGCTGTACACACACCAGCCACAAGCCAACTATCACCAGAACCAACTTCACCAGCCACACCACTGAGTTCCAGACAACTCTCCACCAGACATGGAAGACAAATAGTCAGACCAACAAGACTTGATCTGTGATAGAATTCATACCCAAGAAAAGTTGACTCATACTTTGACATACATAATTTACACAGTTTTAATTAACATGTTACATACAAAGTGAGAGACTTAAAGGGAAGGTGTTGCATATTATGACGAACACTGTAATCACCTAAGAGAGATAACCCTCGCAATCTTTGCTACGCATATCCGTTATGTTACTAGGAAACGTAGAGACATCCGGGTCGAATGAACGACGACTCGATCGTACCAAAAGGAGTTAGCTCTTGCTTGATCCTATCTAAAGGAACATTCGCCATCTTTTTCTTCTTCTAGCCAGAGCCATCGCCATTTATTTTATACCGATCTGTCTATTGCAGAAACATCTGTATTAACAGGCATGTCCTTCACTGTTGCTATCGCATGTGTTAGGCCCAAATTTGCTCTCGTTACAGATCTTCGCTCGCGAACTTTTTTTTTTTTCCCCGGTTTAGACTCGGAATGCGCATGAGCAAGAATGAAAAGGAAGGGAAGTAACTTTAAACCCTTTCTGTTTTGCCAAGCACCAGCGAAGAATCGGCGTTTGATACAAACGAATAGTGGAAAAATAATACAGATAATTGAATTATGCAGATAAGCCGAACTGACGGTGTGAAAGACTCTCTCTCTGTCGTGTGTTTTGTTTTTTTGTTGTTGTTTTTTGTTTTTTTGCATTGACATTTTCCTGAAGTCAAATGTGCCATTCCTGAAAAGCTCTTTTGTCAATCAGTTCATTCCGGAATTCCGGAACTACTTTCACCCATGGTATGTGTATTCATGGAGATGGTCTTTCCCCGTGTTCATGCTGTGGTGATGGCAGCACAACCAATGCTTACAAAGCAGGCATAGCGGTTTCTGTAAGATTTTCCATCCAGTTTCATGACTGGTGGTATTTGTGACTACATGAATTAACACCTGAAATTAGTTTTACATATTACAAAAAAAAAAAGGTCCTATGCATTGCTGTGCACTCACACAGTACCACACAGAGTTGGGTGTTTACTGTAAATGGTGCATACTGCTGACGCCCATATGTGGGCAACATCTCAAAACATGCAGACAGCAACCGGACGAACTTTACTTCAGACTTGATTTCTGACATTAACAATGGATCTCACACACACTGCCACTTCACTGCTTTTCACCATCCATAGCTCTGATACTGATGAACGATGGCCAGAGATTTTTCCTTACAGCAATGAATGAATGACACTTGGAGGTTTTTCTTACTGCAGTTTTTAAAAGTGCCCAGACATATTAAAGTTACATTTGAATCAAAATTATTTGAAGATAAACAAACTCAAAGTAAAAAACTGTACGTCTGCTCCAAGTTTTGCCATTCATTGAATCTGACAATGGTTTTAATTAAAAGAAATCCACTAACAAAAACACAGCATTGAAGTGAGAAAGTCTCAGTTGGGTGGGTCTGTTTGGAGATTTCTTTGCATTGCTCCAAACTAATGGAAGGGAAATGAACAGGTGTCATTCCAAATTTTCCCATTATTCACTCTCGAGTCCTGTTCACTCATGCAGGTATCCAATCTCTTTCAGGCAAGAGAATTGTTTAGTTCACTGGCTGCCCTTTCAGGTTACCTCGTATGCCTACGCTGCTCAGCAAGATTGGCACAGGGGGCGTCTACATGTAGTCTTTGTCTACAAGTGAACCACTGTGTGTGTGCATCAAACCTGCTTTCACATGTTGAGTGAGGTGCACTACAGCCAGCCTGTGACC
This sequence comes from Conus betulinus, assembly GCA_016801955.1. Lineage (NCBI taxonomy): Eukaryota > Metazoa > Mollusca > Gastropoda > Neogastropoda > Conidae > Conus > Conus betulinus. The sequence goes on along the minus strand of JADBJO010000966.1, from coordinate 392,987 downwards.
AGGAGGCAGACTCGGGGCACTCAGACCAACAGGAAGTGAATGTCTCCATCATGCACAGTGGAACTCCAACAAGGGAAAGAGGAAGACATTCTTCCTAAGTATACTTGGCCTCCTTTACTAGGGATCTTTTCTGATTCAATTCTGCAACCTACTTTAGCACAACGGCTGGCGACACATGACAGCAAGAAATGAAATAGCATATGCTTGGCCTCCTTTGCTTGGGATTACTTTAAACGTTATGGAACCTGTTTCAGCACAATGCCTGGCAACACATGAATGAAAAGGCATATATTGGCCCCTTTGCTAGGGATCACTTCTAATTTTAAAGGGCAGCCAATTTTAAGCTATAATTATACAGTGAATGAAATACTGGTGTCTATACAATGACATCTGTCTTTGAGACCCTACGCTCTTTCACCAGTTCAATTTGTTACAATACTTCATAGTTTGATACACCAATATATTAACTTGCCATCGCTTGCCGACTACAAATTGCCATGTTGAAGAGTTGGCTTACTTTGTGTTGTCTTCAACATCATTTGGAAGTCCTTAAGCATTAAGGTACAGCACTTTTGAGTGGTAAAACTTTTAGTTTAGTTCTTGTGGACCCCTTTCCCACAGCCTTCAAAACAGGCTTTGTTTAAGAAATCCAAGAAAACTTTTTTTTTTTGTTTACCTTGTATGAAATATGACTGCCACCAAATGACAGTGGCAGCAGTGCCTGATTCATGTTTTAATGGCCTAGATGCTCAAACATCTTCAAAATGACTCTGACCTTTGTGTGGACTGTACAATAGTTCCTAGTGACCATGACCTGCATGCATGCTGTTTCAGCAATGCTGAACTTCCCTCAGTCCTCCACAGCAGCAGTGCACAGACCCGTGCCCACCCAGCTCCAGCCATTACTGAGGACTCCACCCACAGTAAAGCAAAAGTCCCCCAGTTTATGGCCATGGCCCCCTCACCTGCAGGAGAACAATCCCAAACTGGATGGAGTGGTGTACTGGCAACCGTTTGGTCCAACTACAGTCAAAACCATTGGTTCTCACACCTTTTTCTTTTTGTACCCCCCCAGTGTCTCACCCATGCACAACTTAAGAACCGAAACATCCTGGCCTTCAAGTTCTTCATCCAGTTAGACAAAATGACAATGGCTCGTCTCGCAAAGAACGCAAGATCTTGTGGTTCAGTGCAGTCTGCTAGCATACCGAGCATGCCGCTAGAACACAGAGAAACCTATCGCCACTTCCTCTGGTATTCAGCGTTTCCCTGAAATGGTTTTCCTGGATTTCCAGCTTCAGATTTTACTCAAATCCACAAATCTGAGCAGTGTTTGAGCCACAATTGCTCGAGTTTTGATGTGATTTGGACCGGAAGGTGGTTGTTTTTTCTCCCATGCCCCCCCCCCCCCCCCCCCCCCCCCCCCCCCCCCCCCCCTACACACATACACACACATAAAAAAAAAGTTGTTTCAAGCTCTAGATAGTAACAAAAATGTGGTAGTTAAACAAACAACATGTCAAAATGTTTCATAATGCTTGTGGACACACTTATTTCCTGGTTGTCTCTTACCAGAAAACGTATGTTATGTTTTCAAATGGTGCCACAGGAATAGAGAGAGACTGGTAAGCACCATGGCACCAAAAACTCCAGCAACAAAGTTCTACACAGCAGGAAGCCACAATGGTCTGGAACAGTGGTGATAAAAAAACATGGAAGCAGGGTCTCTACTGATGGAATTGAAGACTGCCATAGACCTTCCAGAGATCATCGGGAAGAATGGCATGAGACTGGATACTGTCCTCCACTCAGGGTCATCAAAACAAACGATTCTGATGGAACTGATGGATTCTGATGGAACTCGCTGTGCCATACAAAGCAGAATGAAGCAAGGTCGTATCTACAAAACTGATAAGTATGCCAGTCCAGCCAGAGCTTGAGGGAATCTGCTTCCAGACCATGGTTCCCACCACAGAGGTTGGAGCAAGGGATTTGTCAGTTCATCAGCCTATGATCTTGTGAAGCAGCTTGGGATTTCAAATAAGAGGACCAGTGGCAGAGGCAGCTGAAAAGAGTTCCTGCTGGATCTGGTTGAGGAGGAACAAAAGTGAACTCCAAAAAGCTCAAATTTCTCCACTTAGAACAGGTGTCCGTTAGCAATGGGATAAGACACATCCATCTAAAAAGGCACATCTTGAAACACTCACCCATCCGAGAGTTGCAGTTTCGAATCCCGACAGCGCCAGAAAAAAAAGCTGGCAGTAGAAGGGCATCTAGGAGTCATGACCTGGACGCGGCCAGGTCTCCTTAGAGTGTAACGAGTTCAGGATCCAAGAAACTTGTTGGATGGAGCTTTCCTCTCTGAAGACTTGCTGTCAAGCTCCCTCATGTTTCTTCCCACTTATTTCCTACAGACTTCAACATAAATTAAGGACCACTTGCAATCTGTCTGACAAATGCAACACGCGCGAAACCAAAAATGTTTCATGTGTACAGTTATTTAATTGCAACCCTTGTAAATCAAATTAAAGCAATTTCATTTGGATTGCGTAATGTTTTTGCAATGATAAAGCAATGTAAAGAGACCCACCCTGGGAAAAGAAAATCCACAAACATGTTTCTTTAATCTGTTCAAAAACGGATGTGTCCACCCCGCGCAGCAACACAATCCAGACAGCAATGCCTCATGGAGTTGATGGTGTTTGTGATGATGGCCTGGGGGGTGTTTTTCCCACTCCTGTCGCGCAGGACGTGCAGCTGTTCCCGATTAGCTGGACGTGGGCGGTTTGCATGGACTTGCCGGCCAAGTTCTCCCCAGATGTTCTCGATTGGATTGAGATCTGGACCGTTCACAGGCCATGCTATCCTGGTGATCCCAGCTTCCTGAATGAAAGTGTTGACAGCCCTGCAGCGGTACGGTATGGTGTGGCGTTGTCATCCTGGAGGACAGCTTGGGGTCCGATCTGCTGGAGGGTCGCTGTGACCAGAGGCTGTAAGATCTCTGCAGGTAGCGCTGCCCATTGAGCATGCCCTCCACATGGTAGAGAGGAGTCCTGTAGTGTCGGCTGATACTACCCCAAACCATAATGGAACCACCTCCAAAAGCAGCCGCCTCCTGGATAGATCATCTTGCAGCTGCTCCCGTGGGGGCGCCGCCACACCCTGATGCGGCTGTCTTTGGGGCTCACCATGAAGCGCGATTCATCGGCTAAACGGGACATGGCCCCAATGAGCACGAGTCCACCTCAAATGGTCCTGGCACCAAGCAAGCTGGCGTGCCCTGTGACCTGCAGTCAGCATGGGCTTCTTCACCCCCGACGCCTGTACGCAAGGCAGCGGCATGTAGGCGACGCCAAGTGGTCTGCCTGCTTCCTGCTGTTGCAGACTCGAGGCATTGGCGGTGGTGTCCTCTCCTGAAGGGCCTGTCTGCAGAGGTACCAGTCCTCACGTTGTGTGGTTTTCTTGGGACGCCCTGGGCGTGGCCGTTCCTGGACGGTGCCTGTGGTTTGATGGCGCTGTCTCAGACGGATGATGACCGAGTGTGACACTTGCAGCCTTCTGGACACCTCTTGGACGCCTACTCCGTTCTGCAGCCAGGCGATAACTGGCACCAAGCAAGTTGGCGTGCCCTGTGACCTGCAGTCAGCATGGGCTTCTTTACCCAACACCTGGAACGCAAGGCGGCGGCATGTAGGCGACTCCGAGTGGTCTGCCTGCTTCCTGCTGATGCAGACTCAAGGCATTGGCGGTGGTTGTCCTCTCCTGAAGGGCCTGTCTGCAGAGGTACCGGTCCTCATGTTGTGTGGTTTTCTTGGGACGCCCTGGGCGTGGCCGTTCCTGGACGGTGCCTGTGGTTTGATGGCGCAGTCTCAGACGGATGATGACCGAGTGCGACACTTGCAGCCTTCTGGACACCTCTTGGATGCCTGCCTACTCCGTCCTGCAGCCAGGCGATAACTCAGCACAATCGAAATTTCTCAACTTTCGTCTCGCTGGCATGTTGGTGTTGTGCTTCAGAACGGGTATTTGACGGCTTTTATGGCCATTGTGGTAAGCACAACGCACTCCCATACCTTCATGCTGTCACGTGCATCAGGATTTTCACCTGTAGACAGTTCGAGTCAGTGTGCATGGATTGCTGACAAACAGCTTGTTTTGCCAAACAAGAGCACTTTTCTGCACATTCAAGGGGAGTCAGTGCAGCTGTTGCATGCTTGGCAGTATTTATTGAGAAGGCCTGACGACTGTCGCGTTCAGAAACCTTGGCAATTACTAACCTTTATTTGATATTTGATTTTGAAAGCACCTAAAGCATTCTGCGGTGCGGTCCTTAACTTATGTTGAAGTCTGTAGTTGTCTGTCACTAGAAAAGCTTGGGTCATGTTTTCAAACAGTGCAACAGAAAAAAAGGTGTTCAGACCAGACTTGCAAGAACAAAGACAGGAGAATGACACACAGAGGCAGGGGGAAAAAAGCCTGTGGACAACTGTACATTAGGATCCACAATTTAAAACAAACAAAAGGAGGAGGGGGAGAGGTGGGCCGAGGCGTCAAAGAAAGTCACACAGAAAAAGGAGATGCCCTGGGTTTCCAGAAAGGTGGACATGATTTATAGGAGCACCTAGTATATTTGGACAGCCACCCCTTGTGATCTTCCATGCAAAGCTATTGATCACAACATGCCATTGACGATGAAAACCAACCAACCAACCTAACCTTGAGCCCCATATCTGTGGGGGACAAGTGCCCGAGTGCTGGATCCATAGGTTCCAGGTTTCAAAGTGGCATTCATTGAAGTCTTTCATTCCTTGCTTCTTTTGCACAAATACAAACGGGGAAATGCCATGGGTCCATGTCCATATACTTGCCAATGGTGTGCAATGGTACAAGAGTATGCACTAAATGTGCCATGTCCATATACTTGCCCATGGTGTGCAATGGTACAAGAGTATGCACTAAATATGCCATGTCCATATACTTGCCCATGGTGTGCAATGGTACAAGTGTATGCACTAAATGTGTTATGTCCATACACCTGCCAATGGTGTGCAATGGTACAAACATACGCACTAAATGTGTTATGTCCATATACTTGCCAATGGTGTGCAATGGTACAAGCGTATGCACTAAATGTGCTATGTCCATACACCTGCCAATGGTGTGCAATGGTACAAGCATACGCACTAAATGTGTTATGTCCATATACCTGCCAATGGTGTGCAATGGTACAAGTCAATGCACTAAATGTGTTAGGTCCATGTAGTATATGCACTAAATAAAATGTGTTATGTCCATATACCTGCCAATGGTGTGCAATGGTACAAGTGTATGCACTAAATGTGTTATGTGCAACGGTCTGCGTTTTTCTGTCCACCACCAAGTGTATGTGCACAAAAGCATTTTCTGTGTGTGTGTGTGTGTGTGTGTGCACCCAGTGTCTTGCAAGGGTAAGCTCTCAACTCTGTAGGAGGGCAGTGCAGAGTGGTGGGTTCCACAAAGTCTGTCATTTCCTTCCTGCCCTGCTCTCTATATGAAATCAATCATTAGCTGCACTGTTCAAAAGACAAATAAAATGGAAACCTAACACACACTAGCCCTTACTTGTAACAATACACACACACAAAAGTGAAACCCAATTTTTTAAACATACCACAACAAATGTTTACTTGTCACAGACAGCATGTTTACAATTCTTAACCACACACAAGGCTAAAAAAACAACCCGTTTCTACTTGACATAAACTTGTAATGCTCATCAGTGTAGATCATGTCTGCAGATGAACGTACCTCACAAATCTGGTGGAAGATTCTCTGAATTCATGCAGAGGTAAACATTCTTCACAAAAACTAAGTGGAAGCAAGATAACAAACTATTCCATTGTATTTACCCATTCAATATACAAGGTTTAGACTGGAAGGGAAAAAAAAGAAGAGCATTTACTGGGGTTTCAAGACTGCAATCAACAGCTGAATCTAAACTGGGAAAAAAAATGAAGAATTTGCAAAAAAAAAAAAAAAAGATCTAGTTTTCCCATGCAGGGCTCATTGCCACTTGCGTCAGTTGAATGGCCTTAAAGTTTACTACTAATTATGAAAAAGCTTGATTTGGGCTCATCAAATAGCCTGCCAAACAGGAGACTGAAGGATACAGCTAAGTTATAATGTCCTCTCTAGTCTCTGATCCTGGTTCTTTTCATTTTCTGGTCAACTTCACATATATACAGACAAGGTAAATGGCTAGAGGTCAGAAACTTGAATACTATCAAATGGCCGATTAAAAAAAACAACTTGCAAACATATCACTTTTCCCTCCCACCACCCATTATATGTCCTTAGTATCTGCAATTATTGTTACACCACTGTATTCTCAAAAGTTGTGAACAGAAACAATTTTCCGTAACAGGCCATTCAATAGTATTAAGAGCTGAACCACAAATCCATTCCTTTTTGACAATTCTGAAAGCCACAATGGCATGGAAATGATTTTTCTGACGACTGTAGAGCTTACCCAATTTCTAACACAGTTGCCAAAACAAACAGCGCCTTATGCCCTGGGCTGCCTTCAGGAAAACAGACCCAGAGCCCACGACAAAAGGAAAGATTCAACAATTCCAATGCAGTCACAAGAAACATCATTCTGAAAGAAGCTGCACATGGGAAATAAGCATGAAAACATTGGATCTGGACTACACACTCCCTATTCCGAACTACCACCTATGATGATTACTGCATTGGCCATCTTGTCACCAGTTAATTCATAAGTTGTCTAGAATCGGTTCAAAGAGCCCAATTCTTATTAATTCTGAAAAATGCTACGCTGAGGAAAAAGGATCAAGAATTTTTTTTTCTGTCCCAATCTCTGCGCCACCCCAGAGGCAGTGCACCCACGCCGCTCATTCTAACACCCCATCCACAGCCACAGCCCGGTCGGCCCCGCCAAAGGCAATCCACAGGGAGCAGTCAATGTCATGTCGTCAAAAGGCAACCCACTGGAGGAGACACTGCACTGCTGCCGAGTCACTTCGGTGGTGTTCAGTGGCGCCTGTTCGGATCTAACATATGCAGAACACCGCCTACTAAGCCCCCTACTGATGACAATAATTGCTTGGTCGCTGAGCCGGCGTGAGTGAACTCTACCTCCGGAGGGCACCACCATGTCCGTCCAACAACAGCCCCCATGGGACTCGCCAATACCAGTGACCCCAACAGAACCAAACCAAGGCCACAGACGTGGAGAGGACATCGAAAATGAGGTCACCATGAGAGCAGGCATGAAGGGTCACAGAATTTGAGACATTTTTTTCAAGCTGATTGATGAGAATGAGGATGAAGCTACAGATTTCCACTTCGGTCTGAGACTACATGACAGGGCTGTACTCTACGTTTCCTTTCATAATATATCCCAGTGTCAACCAGGCCCGAGATAAACAGGCACCTGCAATACTGGTCATGAATTTGAGCAACACTCTCAGAAATGCATCCATTAAGTGGATGAAACTCGACTGTGTGGTCCCAGTCTTCCCAACCGAGTCCGCAGCAAACTCAACTCAGGGTAGGTGCTGTCAGGGTAGAAAAACCCACATGACTCTGATGGGATTCGAACCCACAGATCTCCCAGCCAGGTGTCTGCAACGCTAACCACTTCGCTACGGCAGCTGGTATGGATCAAGAAACTGTTCTGCAGAATCTTTCATTCTCATTTACTGCCAATCCATCTTGGAGTCGTAGAAGGTAGCTCAAGTTCAGGAGTGCGATGGCTGGAAATGACACCTGGCGAAAATTATGTACTTTACTCTGCAGAAGACCAATTTCTCAAAGTACAAATGATTCTGGGAGCACAGCAGTGCCCATTTTGTCTGGTTCACAACTGAATGTCCACCTTGATTACCTCTGTATGAATAGTCACCATCCAGAGGTATCTTATCAACTGCAAATCGGAATTTTCAAGTCAAATTTATCCACATATGAACAAGAAATGCAACTCAGAAATTGTATGTCCAGAATGGAGAAGTCAAACATTAAAAAAAAGCAATCAAACTAGTACTTCTGCATCGTTTGTTTACACAAATTCCTATAAAAATACAAAATACTGGACCACTTTCTCAGAATACATTTTCAGTTTACTTGATAAGGAAAACTTACAAGGGAAATCTTCCTGTTCTATATTTCATCTTCACCCTGCACTAGTTTGTGGTTTTGAAATAAAGGTTTCCTCCTTCAGCAACATATTGAAAACAAAAATATGACAAAATCTGCATGTAACTAAATGTTGTTACATCAAGAGGTTCATGCTTGCCAGTGGGAGCAGTGGGCTTTTCAGCACTGTGCATGTGAAGTCAGCACACTCACAGTCACTAGTCATTCAGTCACAGACAAGAAAGCCCAGTCATACTGTATCTTATCACATATAAAGTGTTAATGCTCTCTGTCTCTGTGCTTGTGTTTGTGGGACTTCCCTTCCCGCCTCTCCTCATCTCTGTGCCTGTCCTTTTTCTCCTTCTTGTGCTTGTGGCTGTGGGAGGTGCGACGGTCGTAATCCCTCTCTGCACTTCGCGACTTCCTCCTCTCCTTGCGCTCTTTGCTGCCTGACCTCTTCTCTTTTCGCTCTCTACTGCGTGACCTCCTCTCTTTCCGCCTGGTGATTTCCTCTCTTTCCTATCTCTGCTGTCTGATTGCTTATCTCTGCGCTCTACACACTACCAGACCGCTTCTCGCCTCGATCTCGAGGGCTGCGTGACCTTGATCTACGTCTGTCACGTCCCTGCTCACGCTGTTGACGATCCCGCTCACGAGCTAGCTCTCGCTCAAAGCTGTTGGAATAACGAGGAGGAGAGCGGCGGGAAACTGATGATCGTTCAAACGATGACGACGACTGCTGACTGCGTTGGTTCACAGGTGATCTGCCGCGGTAATCCCTGTCGCGCCCTGGATCAGAACTGCGATAACTGTCTCTGTCGCGACTGTAGTCTCCATTGCGGTAATTGGTGTCTCGACCAAAATCTTTGCTGCCTTGACCATCTCCACGATAACTGTCTTCACGACGCCCATCCCGGCGATAGCCACTTCCATAACTGTTGTCTTGTTGCCTGAAAACAAATGCACAAATCAATAAAACCAAAAGCACATAATCAAGCTTAAATGCGCTGCTAGTTTTTTAAAGAAAGTTTATCAAGAATGAAATTCACAACAAGTCTTGTTCACCTAAAACAAAAACCAAATGCCTTAGTCCTCCAACTCCCCAGCCCACACCACAGTATTTGTCCAGATCTTCATTAATACAGCACTGCAATCAGTATTTGTCCAGATCTTCACTAATACAGCACTGCAGTCTTTGTCCTGATCTTCATTACTAACACAGCACTGCAATCAGTATTTGTCCAGATCTTCACCACTAATACAGCACTGCAATCAGTATTTGTCCAGATCTTCACTACTAATACAGCACTGCAATCAGTCTTTGTCCAGATCTTCACTAAAACAGCATGGCAATCAGTATTTGTCCAGATCTTCACTACTAATACAGCACTGCAATCAGTCTTTGTCCAGATCTTCACTAAAACAGCATGGCAATCAGTATTTGTCCAGATCTTCACTACTAATACAGCACTGCAATCAGTCTTTGTCCAGATCTTCACTAAAACAGCATGGCAATCAGCATTTGTCAGTATTTGTCCAGATATTCACTAATACAGCACTGCCATCAGTCTTTGTCCAGATCTAGTACTACTAGTATAGCACTGCAACCAGTCTTTGTCCAGATTTTCACAACTACTACAGCACTACAATCAGTCTTTGTCCAGATCTTCACTACTAATACAGCACTGCAATCAGTATTGTCCAGATCTTTCAATACAGCACTGCAATCAGTCTTTGTCCAGATCTTCACTACTAATACAGCACTGCAATCAGTCTTTGTCCAGATCTTCACTACTAATACAGCACTGCAGTCTTTGTCCAGATCTTCACTACTAATACAGCACTGCAATCAGTCTTTGTCCAGATCTTCACTACTAATACAGCACTGCAGTCTTTGTCCAGATCTTCACTACTAATACAGCACTGCAGTCAGTCTTTGTCCTGATCTTCACAACTAATACAGCACTGCAATCAGTATTTGTCCTGGTCTTCACTAATACAGCACTGTAATCAGTCTTTGTCCAACCTCACTACTAATACAGCATTGCAAACAGTATCTGTCCAGACCTTCACTACTAATACAGCACTGCAATCAGTCTTTGTCCAGATCTTCACTACTAATACAGCACTGCAATCAGTATTTGTCCAGATCTAGTACTACTAATACAGCACTGCAATCAGTCTTTGTCCAGATCTTCACTACTAATACAGCACTGCAATCAGTCTTTGTCCAGATCTTCACTACTAATACAGCACTGCAATCGGTATTTGTCCAGATCTTCACTACTAATACAGCACTGCAATCAGTCTTTGTCCAGATCTTCACTACTAATATAGCACTGCAATCAGTCTTTGTCCAGATCTTCACTACTAATATAGCACTGCAATCAGTATTTGTCCTGATCTTCACAACTAATACAGCACTACAATCAGTATTTGTCCTGATCTTCACTAATACAGCACTGCAATCAGTCTTTGTCCAGATCTGGTACTACTAATACAGCATTGCAATCAGTCTTTGTCCAGATCTTCACTACTAAAACAGCACTGCAATCAGTCTTTGTCCTGATCTTCAAAACTAATACAGCACTGCAATCAGTCTTTGTCCAGATCTTCACTAACAGAGCACTGCAATCAGTATTTGTCCTCATCTTTACTAATACAACTCTGCAATCAGTATTTGTCCAGATCTAGTACTACTATACAACACTGCAATCAGTATTGTCCAGATTTGACTACTAGTACAGCACTGCAATCAGTATTTGTCCAGATCTTCACTAATGCAGCACTGCAATCAGTATTTGTCCAGATCTAGTAGTACTACTAGTACAGCACTGCAATCAGTATTTGTCTAGATCTAGTACTACTAGTACTGCACTGCAATCAGTATTTGTCCAAGCTAGTACTACAGCATTCCAGTCTTTATCTTAAGCAATAAGTCATACCCTTTGGCCAGCAATGAAGTGCTACCTGCAGACAGACTCCACTGAGAAAACACAGGTCCTAACATACCCAGCCTTGTACTGTCTCTCTTTACTATGAGCGTGGTTGCCATGGTAAACGGATGAATGGGCAGACTCCATCTTCACTGCCCCAATCTTGATCTCTCTCCCAACCTCACAAACAGTGCTCATGTCCATCCTCACTGCCCCCAATCTTGATCTCTCTCCCAACTTCACAAACAGTGCTCGACATGTAGGAGACTTCTTAGGGGTTGACAAGTGCACATGGGCACTCTTCGTGCCTCTCTGAACTTGTTGACACTGTCCCCCCACAATGTGTGTAATCCCCACAGCTTTACCCAACTTCCACCCCCAGCCTCTAACAACAACCCAATTCTGAACTGCCAGCCTCACCCCCGTCGTCTCTCTGCCTCGCCAAATGATAGCTGGTCGTCAGGGATGTGCTGTGGCTCTGGCTCCTCAGGCTCATTGTAGGCGATGGGGCGTTCCTTCAGCTTCACAGCAATGTCTTTCTGGATGGGAACAGGGATGCGGGGGAAGAGGGTGGAATACCACTCCAGTTTCACCAGCCATTGCCGCAGCATCTCTCCAATAGTCATGACGTGACCTCCACCCGCTTTGACATCAATCTCCTGTCGGCCACACAAAACACACACACAAAGTGCGGTAAGTCCAAAGCCAGAGACAACCAATATTTTCATGATGATGAACTTAACTATAAGTGTGTGGGTTCTGTTCTAAACCTGTCTCAAACTACTTCGAAAGAACTGCTTGCAAGCAGTTAAATGTCAACAGCAGCACAATGTTCTTGCAATGAGGTATTTTTCATTTCAGTGCCCACTATCACTTATTAATGAAAGGCCATTTTACCTCATTCTTCCTCATCTCTATGCCGTTCACTACAAACCACAATGTTGTGTTCAGGCTTAAAAAATCTATTTTCCACATTTAAACATACCTATGCTTTACCCTCATTTAACAAATAAATAAAAATTATCAACCCATAGTCTAGCTTTAGTCAAAAAATGAAGAGATCATCTGTTTTTTCAAAATATATCCCATCTCTAACACTCCATACCAGGACTGATCAACTTAAATCTATTCCACAGGGTACTATGTCTATTTCTGGGATTTTCTCTAACTACAGGGTAGTCCCACACACAAACCAAAATGGAGGGGGAAAAAGGCAGCAAGGCTGAAAAACTGGTACAGTATCGCACCCTGCAAGCAAACTTCGCACATTTCAAAAGTGTAAACAATATTTCAACCACACATGAAACTGAACCCATCCATCTTTCTGTCCTACTTCCATTTTCTTCCACACTTGGTGCCACTTTACAGATATCAGGATTTGGATTTTTCTAATGTGGTTTTCAATTTGTGACATTTCAATTGTGGATAAAATCTGCAGTAGTGTGTGTTTTTTTTCTCTCTTTCTAAATAATGCGTGCACACACATGCACACAATTTCCAGGCTGACTGGTTATCAATTGTCAAACTTAAAAGTCCAAACATCATAAAGAACTGCATATACTGTTTTCACAGAAAAAAATCTATCCCTTGTTCCATATCTAAGCACACACACAACAGCTTTACCAACTGCCAATCTGTAGTAAAACATCAAGACTGCCCCCCCCCCCCCCCCCCCCCCCCCCCCCCAAACTGACTCCTTTAATTTCAAATAGAACCATCCCATCAAGCTACTGGAGACATTTCAAATCCAACTGACAAATCCATGTTCTTTCCCAGGCAGAGGATGGGTTCAGTTTGCCTGTAGGATGGCCCCCTGGGTGGGCGAGGAAGAGTGAATTATAACCTCTAGTTGAGGTGGTAGGGAGGCATTTGGGGCACCCCGACCTGATCTTCACCTGGGCTGCTTTCGGGCAACACCTCTTCCCTGTGGTTATACAGACAAAACACACTTCAAACAGACAACCCACGTCAACAAGTTCAGAAAATGCACAGAGAAAAAGTCAAGAACAAATTTCTATAATTCCCATCCAATTTATAACCGACATAAAACGCAGCATATATGACCTAAATAGTCTGGAGGGCTGACAACAGTCAATGGGTGAATTAGGATGTAAACAATATAAACAACTCACTGTCTGGAAAACTATCTTCCTTTACAATTGCATTTCATGATTCTTTTTTTTTTTAAGCTAAAAAAAAAAAAAAAAATCTACTAACAGTAGAACCCTATAACAAATAATTCTAATAACAAAACCCCACACAAAACTAAGAGTAGATGAACAAGAACTTTTTTCTCTTCTTTTTCACCCCTTTCCTCTGATCTGAACCCCAATTGTATTGTTAGATCACAGTCCGGAAAGGAACAACACACACTCCCCCCATTCTGATCAGCCAGAATTGTAAGCCAAATAAAAGCGGACTCATATACCCTTGTCCAATTGGGGCAAAATGAAAATACAAAAGGCAATGGCTTGTTCATCTACACTTGCCCTAAAGTCAATCAGACATCACACAAAACATAAGAAAGAAAAAAACCGTAGCTATACTCACCACAAGTATTTACGTGACCAGATGCTGAAGCCAGCAACTTTCGGTTGAAGATAGGTAGGGTAAGGAAAAGGGCATGTGTGTTCTCTGTTAGTGAAGCTAATGCTACGGAGATATTTATGTACCTGGGACTGAAACAGCTCTCTGCAAGGCCAAACCAAGATGGTCTAAAGGACAGATACGGTTATGTAAACTGCTAATAGCTTCTAGCTTCTGCAACTGAACTCTGTTCTCAAATCCAAATTCATTCGAAGTAACAAACCGGAGTATTTCATTAAGAATGCTGCTGTGCAGACATTTGTACTTTAATGTTTACATTCAACTGCTTTCATTTCAAAGAGATACAGCCTTTTTTCTCTCTTCAAAAGCAATTTTCTTCCCCAAAATTGCAACTCATGGTTAAAAAGGTTGGTTAATCTATGCTTTAATCCTCTCTCTGAAATACCAATTTTTGGATGAAATCTGTGTGTCTGTATGGGGCAAGGATAAAGGCAGGGGGGCATGTTCTCACCTCATCATCATCAAGGTAGTCCTCAAACCATGGCCACAAGTCTGCTGGAGGCTGTGTGTATCTGGAAACAAAGCAAGACATGCATCATCAAAGAAGATGACGCACACTGCAGCCTGCAAGACATGCATCACCAAAGAAGATAATGCACACTGCAGCCTAACTCAGAAAATAAAGCACTCCCAGAATCAGGAAAAGGAGAAGACCAAAAAGAAAATGAAAACTTTTGTGCGTGAGCAATAATGTCCAAATGTGGGTAAAAGACACACAATCAAAGAAATGTCAGATTTGGCGGGTTATTCATATACACTCTGGTAAATCAATGATCATTTTCATTCTGGAAATGTAGCTTTGCAAACTACTACCAACACACCCCACCCCCCACTTTCATGCATAAGCACTGGAGTCCAAATGTGGATCATAAAACACTGTCAAAGAAATGGCAGGTAAAGAAGCGTGTATAATTTACACAAGCTCTGGTTAACCAATGACAAATTCACTCTGGAAATGTAGCTTTGTGCGCAACAAATAGACCCTCACACTTTACATATAAGTAATCATCCAAATGCGGATCATAAAACACAAAAGAAACAGCATGTTAGGTAGGATATTTACACAAGTTCTGGTCAACCAACGATCAATTCACTATGTAACTGTAGCTTTGTCAGCTAAACCAGACCCCACACTTTGTAAGCAATCATGTTCAAAAGTGGGTCATAAAACAGTCAAAGAAACAACAGTTTATTTACACAAGCTCTGGTTAACCAATGACCGATTCACTCTGGAAATGTAGCTTTGTGAGCAACAACTAGACCCTCACACTTTACATATAAACAATCATGTCCAAATGTGGATCATAAAATGCACAAAGAAACAGCATGTTAGGTAGGATATTTACACAAGCTCTGGTCAACCAGTGATCAATTCACTCTGTAATTGCAACGTTATGAGCTAAACCAGACACACACACCCCCCCCACACACACACCCCCCACTTTGTATGTAAGCAATCATGTCCAAAAGTGGGTCATAAAACAGTCAAAGAAACAGCAGTTTATTTACACAAGCTCTGGTTAACCAATGACCAATTCACTCCGGAAATGTCGCTTTGTGAGCTACTACCAGACTCCCGAGACAATCAAAAGGCTCCTATCTTAACTCATGTCAACTCATTAAAACCTGCCAAAATCTTATTTGTGATGTCCATGTCAGTGACTTCAATATTCTGCCACTGGGGCACAACTCGCCAAGAGAGCCAGGCTTTATGTGCCTTGATATCTACTCAAGGGCAAATAGGTTTTAGGTCACAGATGTAAGCCTAGCGAATCACCTGTCTAAATCAGGAGCATATTATCTTTGGTCTGACAGCAGTACCCAACTTGTCACACCATAAACACATGTAACATGAGCCCTACTCTGTCCTCTGAAGATAATGCTCCAGTGCTCTCCACTGCTGGGGCCTAGAATTAGACGACAAAGGGCCAGCGGAGACAAAAAGGCCATGAGTCAGGACTTTGTGGTTTTGATCAAAACGGAGACAAAAGGTCACGAGTCAGGGCTTTGCGGTTTTGATCAAAACAAAAGGCATGTGGAGAGTGTGACCCATCCATCATCTTGCCACCTCAAGGACTGTGGGTCCTTGGCGAAATCATGAATCTCACTAATGCTACAGTCTGATGTTAGGGTGTCTAAAAAACAAGTCTTCAGCATGAAGTTCTGACAGAGTATTTGGTGAGACTGAGAGGCTCAAAGTCACTACAGGCCACTCAAGACCAGTGGTAAACTCAATTCAGCACTGGTTTAGCTCCAAGGGTCCTAACAAAGAGTCAAGTAATCATCTCTGTTCAGAAGGGATCTATGTCGCTGCCTTTCAGTCTTAAAGTCTCAGCAGTAGCGGCTCTAACACTTCTTGGGGTACTCACCTTCCCGAGTTCTGTAAATCTTCAAGGAAGAGGTAACATTTTCCATTCAACATTCATCAGAAAGATGCAAGGCTGCATACACCATTCTGAGACCTTCCACTGATGTCATACATTTCCAGTGTAGACGGTCTTTGTCCAGCCATGGTTTTTTTCCATGCATGAAGGGTGGAAACGTCTCTGTCCAGAAACGTACCGCCTGATATGAGACTGCCAAGGACAGAGTCTGATCTATGTGCCTGGGCTGAAGTAGCAAGATCTTCCTTGCTGTATGGGAACAGAGTGATCCACACATTGATCCCATTCATCGACCATTTCAGAGGGCAGACCAGTATCATATGACATTTCTCCCTGGCCATCTTGTTCAGCACAGTGGAAATAAGTGGAAGTGATGGAATGCATAAGCAAACATACCATCCAATGAAATCACTTCAGTATCCATAGCGACAGCTGCTAGGTCTGGCAAGAACAAAAACTGAAGTTGGCTGTACTATCTGGAGGCAAAAAAGTCTATATGTACCATTTGGTGGCAAAGAGGTCTGTATGTGGTGTTCCCAGAACCTGGCAAATCAAGTGAAACACTGCCTGTTTACCGTCCACTCTAAGGGGAGCCTGCCCCTTTCTGAATCACAAATCTGCCAGAATATTCAGTTTGACCAAAATGTATTTCACCAGAAGTGAGATTTACATCATCAACTGGCAGAACAGACTCAAGGAAACTGCAAGGTAGTTCAAAGAATAGTGCGAGTGCTTCCTGGATTCTTTGAGTAGGCAACAACTGTAGAGTTGTCTGTGCGCACCTTTTTTTTCAATCCTGATGTACGGCACTGTTCCACACCATGTGGGGATAAAGGCGCTTGGACAGGTAAGTGTGAAGAAAACCATACACAAACTACCAGTAGATCTGTAAAAACCTGACAGGCAGGGGTCTAGGGGCTACCCAGGCCCCTGCAAGGTACAGGGGCAGTGCTCCTGTTAGGGGGGCCAGGGAGCAAAAACCCCCTGAAGCTGAAAGAAAATCACATTTTAGAAGGCAAATGAAAGGCTCTCGTTGAATGTTATGTGGAAAATTAGGCCTGAAATGAAAGCTAAAATTTCATAAACAAACACACGAAATACTGCTGAAATGCACTTTCCTGGAGAAAATCAAAGATTTTTTTTTTTCTTATCTGCTGTTTCAAATTTAATCTACACATACCTTTATACCCTTTAATCTCCAATACACTGCAGACTGCATTCTGAAGTGAAGAGGGACTTGAGATTGTCTTCTGAAGTCACTGAGTCATACTCCTGACTTTGAAGTCATTGAAAACTAGGGCTACTACATGAATGTATTTTTGGCAGATGGCTGCAGATATACTTAGTATAAGGAGCCATAACACAGCTACTATACAGGTGCAGTCTTGGCATTCAATTTGAAATCATTACACAAGAGCAATGAAGTCACTGAAAATTTGCTTCCACTATCTGAAATGTTCTGAAGTCTGAAATCTTCAAACAGAAACAGAACAGAGAGCTATCCCTGGCATATCCATCTTCTGTAGCCACAGGCCAAATGTTTGGCTATTTGTATCCTTTTCCATCAGCCATTCCCATCACCATCGATTCTGCATCAGCATGTCTTTCTCCACTTCCTCTCGCCTTAAGGCATTACCTTTTATCAATAACAGCATTGTAACAATTATTCTGCTGTCATGCTAACGTGTTAAGCATGGACTTTCACATGTGCATATGTCTGTGGTGTTGAGTTGACCTAAGTGAAGCACTTCGTACCTACAGCACAGAAGAGTGAGAACTGAACGCACTGAAAACTTGGATTGGGATTCAAACGAAATAGTGAACTGCTGTCCGATTTAAACTTTCACTGAAAATTTGTTGCTCCTCAGATTTTTTAAAAACCAGCATTGCTGGCACCAGCCACAATTAAAAACCAGCATTCCCACACATAACCAGAAGAATCGCACTGATGCACACTCACATGCACAAACACACCCACAGTCAATGTTCCCTCAAAAACTGCAAGTCAGGGGCAGAAAGACCTTCTGTACCACTCTCTGGCGACTCAAGAAAGCATCATATTTTGAAATCAGTCCTAAACCTGTGATTGTGTGTTTATGGGAACACTGCACAATTCTTCATAATGGTATTGTTCAGACATCCCTGAGTGGGTTCCTCCTCTGGGGCAGCAGCATGGCACTGAAAGATTCACAGCCAACTGACAGTATGAAACTTGATGGTCCCAAAGCACCATGCAGTACTCATGTTCACATCTGTCCTCAGATTACATTCCTGGCTTTCTTTCCCTTGTCTACAGAACTCATCTCATTTTCCTGAAGAACTGATTATCTATACTTGTTTTCCTTGAACGTTTACATTTTTAATATTTTAACGTTTATGTCTTAATACTTTAACAAAATCTTACAAAATAACTGCTCCACCTTACCAGAATATGCATACAAGCACAAATAAGTTGTATGTTTATGTACCCTGAGCGCGCGTGTGTTAATGCATATACATGTGTGTGTGTGTGTGTGTGTGTGTGTGTGTGTGTGTGTGTGTGTGTGTGTGTGTGTGTGTATGTGTGTGTGAGTGAGTGTGTGTGTGTATGTGTGCATACATGTCTACGTGCACCCATGCTTGAGCAAGCGCTCCTGAGAGCATGCACTCATATCTGTGTCAGAAGACTGTCATGCAGGCCATCCCCAATGATCATCTTTCTTCAAGCTACAGTTCAGGCTATCATCAACAGAACACTTATTGTTCATCTTCCGACAAAACCATTACCACATGAAATCTAAGTGTATGACAAGCCTACTCCACTGGACTCACCGTATGTACATGAAGCCCAGACCCCGGATGTAGGGGGAGTCCACATGGTTGATGAGACCGATCACCTGTTTCTTGGTCAGCTTCAATGTGAACAGTTTGTACAGCAAACAGTAGGCACTGGACACTATGCCACCTGCCCCCACACCTCGCACCTGTTGAATCACATTCTGTGCTCACACTAAAGACAACTCCCACCTTACACATAACAATCAACAACATACAAATAATAATGTACAACATATAAAGTATGTCCTTCATAATGCAATCATCTCAACTACAAGATCCTTCAAAATGCAATCATCTCAACTACAAGATTCCAAATCATTGTATCTTTGAGTTTTCTAAAAATAACTTATTTTTTTGTTTTCTCTTTTTTATCTGTTTTTCTTTCCTTTTTGGGGGTGGGTGGGGAGGGGGGGGGGAGTAGGTGGAGGGGGATACTGCTGATAAAAAAAACATGATGGTTAGGTGGACTTCCGAGTCATATTACAAAACTGGTGTCAACCCCCCCCCCCCCCCCCCCCCCCCCCCCCCCCCATGCATGAAATATTCCAGGACTACATCCAGAAAATGCAGCTTGAAAAATACACATGCACACACCCACGCACACACTGGGCAAGATTATGTTAAGCATAAATCTTGCTGCTGTTCTAGAGGTATCTAATACTTACCCCCTCCACATTCCAGTCTGGCCTGCAGTTTTACGGCTGCCTTTTTCCCAGGGTTCCAAGTGTGACACCTGAGGATCAAAACATAGTTTGAAATGGTCACCCTTTGACACAATAAACACCACCTTTCCATCAATTCTTGTCTGCTTCTTTCCATCTATTCTTGTCTGCTTAATAACACTAATGTCTTTCCAGAACATCAATCCAATATTTCCTGCATGTAATACTCCAGCCATAATGGCATGGGTGCAATTCCTGAAAACCATGGACCCAAATCACTCCTGCTTGGTGCTCAAGGGGAGCTTCTTTCTCTCTCCCATCTGATTCAGAAATACAAACTGCATACTTATGGTGACAATAAATGATGCTTTGCTCTCCACTGCTCCCAAGGTTTGACAGAGAAAAGTTCCACTTCTGGTTCCACTGGAGCTGGCTTTTGATAAGAATACACTCAATACTGGATAGACCACACTTCTGAACTATAGGTTGGACACTCTGTCTTCCATTTATGCTGCAGATATTGCGCAAGCATCACTGATGGAACTGTATCAGTTTATGTGTTTGATTTGTTGGATGTCTTGGTGGTACAAGGTCTAAGTCTCACAACAGTAGAAAAGAGCACTCAGAACCACAGCTCTGTAAACGGCCACCTTTGTGTGCAATTTGATTCCATGGTCTTGCCACAGACTCTCTGACAGTCTGCCAAAGGCATAGCTGGCGTCTGAGATACGCAACATCACTTCTGCATCCAGAGATCTGTTGTTGCTTACAGTGCTGCCCAAACAGCAGACCATGTCTGCAGTTTTGATTTCTGTGTTGTTGGTGACGACAGGTAGTACTGGAGCACTGCCAGCTCCGGACAGTGAAGGCTGGAACATGACATCAGTCTTACCAAGACTGACTTCATATCCAAAACCTTAACCTCTTCCCTGCTTGCTCCGTGTCTATTACGGGGTCATTTCCGCGATCCTGTATGCCCGTAACCATGTCTATTACGGGGTATTTTCATCATCAAAATTTTGAAAATTGGCATGGCAAATAGCCCTGGAAATTGTCCCCGACTCTACTGGGGTGTTTAAATAACAGTTCTATCCCTTCATCAGTGGACTGAAGTGTTAGGAAAGAGTCGGTTTAGTATTCAAGATGAGTCGAGCTCGAGCTTATTATCATAATCAAGATGGCAGATCAGAGACAAAACTTGACACGACAACCTGTCTTCAACAAGCGTTATAGCACGCTGGAAGTTTTAGATGAAGTGTTGAATGATACTGATAGTGATGACGAAGACTTCCAAGCATCAGGTGACAGTGATAGTGATGAGGAAGAGACGGACAGTAACCAGCACCATCCACTTTTGCCCGAACTCGTGGCCGGTGACGAAGAAGACCCGGACTTTGACCCACGTGATGTTGGGTCAAGAGAGCGACACCGGCCATGATTCCAACCAAGAATCAGAACCAGAGCCGATTCCCAGCACCAGCACAGCACCCCCTCCTGTCATAAGAGGTCGTGGTAGGGGCAGGGGAAGAGCTAGATGCACTGGACAGCATCAAATAAGGGGGCGTGGCAGAGGGTGTGGAGCTTGACAATCTGACATGGTCAGAGAGTGAACAGCTGCAGATGCTCAGCCATCAAATCCAGACGTGGCCTTCACAGGCAATCCAGGTATAAAATGTAATGTAAATGATTTTAGACCTGTTGACTACCTGGAATTGTTTTTTTTGAAGACAATCTGATCAATCATCTTGTCATTTAAAACAAATCTGTATGTACACCAGTCAGTTTTTGGAGGCCCACCCCAGCTTGCCCCTGTTTTCCAGAGCAAATCAGTGGGAACCTGTTGATGCTGCTGAACTAAAAAAGTTCCTGGCCCTGGTGTTGCCGATGGGAATCGTGCGACTGCCTGCAACTGAGCTGTACTGGTGGAAGAAGGTGCTGTACCGCATTCCAGTCTTCTTCTCAGTAATGACAAGAAACAGATTTGAAGTAAGTTTCTTTACTCTCCCTGAGTCTCTCTCTCTCTCTCTGTTTACTTGTTCTGATTTTCTTTCCACCCTCCCTCTCCAACTCCTTTCTATGTCTAAGCCTTTCTTTTTAGCATTACAATAGAGGAGGAGGAGGAGGAGGATGTGTGTGTGTGTGTGTGTGTGAGCTTCTCTGTAATGTGTGTGCGCGCTTCTGTTTTGTGCGTGTGTGTCTGTGTGTGTGTGTGTGTGTGTGTGTTGTGTGTGTGTGTGTGTGTGTGTGTGTGTGTGTGCTTATGTGGTGTGTATACTTCTATGTGGTGTATTTGTGTGTCATTGTTTATGGTGTGTGTGTGTGTGTGTGTGCTTCTGTGTGTGTGTGTGTGTGTGTGTGTGTGTGTGTGTGTGTGTGCTTCTATGTGTGTGTGTGTGTGTGTGTGTGTGTGTGTACAAATGTGTGTATGTGTACTTGATTTTTTGGTGTGTGTGTGTGTGTGTGTGTGTGTGTGTGTGTGTGTGTGTACAAATGTGTGTGTACTTGACACACACTGATGTGTGTGTGTGTGTTCAATCCACTGATTCATGTTGTTCATCCTATTTCAGATCATTTATCCAATTTATCCACTTTCGCGACAACTCTGCGATGCCACCACCAGACCATCCCCAGTATGACCGGCTGTACAGTATCTGTCCAGTACTGGACCACCTCCATGAAAAATTTCAGGTATATGAGCCAGGGCGAGCGGTGTGTGTGGATGAAAGCCTACTCCTTTGGAAGGGTAGGCTTATATTTCGCCATTACATCCCCCTCAACATGCCAGGTTCGGGATCAAGTTATACCTCTGCTGCGAGTCTGATGGTGGCAGCAAGGGAAGTGGTGGATATTGCTACTGCTTCAAAGTCTATGCTGGAAAGGAGGATCCCGTCGATGAAGTCCAGCCTGTCCTTGAAGCTGTAGATGCCAACAACCCAGATCTGTCTGCTAGTGAAAAGATGGTGCTGTACCTGATACAGTGATAGCCCAATTACTAAACAAGGCTACCTTGTATATACCAACAACAGGATCCACACTACTCCCAGTAGTTGAACTTAGTGTGATAATCCATGTACCACAGTGGTACATGGATTATCACACTAAGTTCAACTACTGGGAGTAGTGTGGATCCTGTAGCACAGCTTAGTTTTGCAGTGCAATTTTTTTTTTCACTGATCTTCTTCAGTTAGTCAGTGTGTAGTTAGTCAGTGCATGCTTTTATCTCTGTGTTTTTATATTCTTGAATGCGTTTTTTTTTCCCCCCATCTTCATGGTGGTGTTTCTTCTGAAACTCTCATGATTTATCACGAGTGTGACCAGACTGTTCAACTGGGTGAAATAATCAGACTGGGTTATATTAGTGAAGCTGCTCAACCCAAGAACAACCCCAGAAACCTGCAAGATGTACAGAAAGAAGTACTGGATTAGTGTATGGATTATGAACATGTACCGAGTGAGTACCAGATGTTTCTCCTCGTATCCAGTGAACACTAACATCAGTTTTTTCTAGTGTTTTGTGTGATTTTATATACAGCAATACGACTGTTTTTATTTGAAACTGTCATATGTTTTGATTTCATCAAATTTTACTATGCTGTTTACTAACAAAATCTGATTATTAGTACATCAGGTTATAGCCAAAGATGCCAGAAAAAACATGCAAAAGATGTAAGATTACCTGAGTAAATGAGTCAGTAGTGGTCACATTAGTAAACCTACTGCAAAAGGCATTTTGGTCCCTTTATGTCTGGATTATGATACCTACAATGATGTATGTATTATCATACAGAACAGACTTTGCTGGCAGTCATATCAATGCCAGATGTTTGTATTATGTTCAGTCAATTCTAATATTTTCTCAATTTTTTTTTTGTGGTTTGATGTATTGCAATGTGCATGTGAGTCCTCAAAAACGTGGAAATCAGGAATCCTTATGGATTTGCATAAACTTGGTTTTTCGTGGTTATCTGCCTCTGTTTATCAAAAACTTTCTGGCTGATCGACAATTCCAGGTGCGTGTTGGCACCACACTCTCGGACATCCATGGGCAGGAGTTGGGTGTACCTCAGGGGAGCATCCTTTCTCCTGCCCTTTTCAGCATTTAAAATCAACGACATTGTGAAATCGGTAAGCCAGGGCTCTGAGTCCTCTCTGTTTGTTGACGACTTTGCGCTGTACGCAGTTGGAGCTTCTTACGCCAGTGTACAACGTCGACTCCAACTTTGTGTCAACAGGATTCAACGGTGGGCCGCCGAAGAAACGGGTTTACCTTTTCACGCACCAAAACCCAGTCAATCCATTTTCACAATTTTCGTCAGTTTTTTGCTGATCCTGAAATTCTTCTGGATAAGTCCACCATTCCAGCTGTTAAGGAAGCCAAATTTCTGGGGGGGTTTTTTTTTTATATCAAAAACTGAACTTTCTCAGCCATATTAAAAACCTCAAAACTTCTTGCCAGAAAGCTCTGAATATTCTACGGGTTGTAGCACACACTGACTGGGGCGCTGATAAGAAAAACTCTGCTGCACCTTTACAGAGCCTTGGTCCGTTCCAAATTGGACTATGGTTGTGCTGTGTACGGCTCTGCAAGACCATCTTACCTCAAACTCTTGGACCCTATCCACCATCAAGGGCTTCGGCTCTGTCTTGGAGCATTCCGCACCACCCCTGTGTACAGCCTGTACGCAGAGGCAGGTGAACCCTCGCTGTCCCAACCGCAGGCTGAAACTATCTTTAAACTACTATATCAGACTGTTCTCGGAACCAGAAAACCCTGCCTATGACTGTGTCTTTGACCCTCAGTTCCAAAGCAAATTCGAAAACAACCCTACCTGTATTCCGTCGTTTGGCCTTCATATGCAGCCTCACGCACGGAATGCAGGGTCTAGACCTAGGAGTTGTGTCTGATTTTTCCAAGTTTCCAGATGAGCCTCCGTGGACCTTTTTCACACCAGAGATTCGTTTTGATCTTGCAGCTTTTCGCAAAAAGTCCACCAGCTCTCTGGCATACAAGGCATTGTATGCTGAGCTCTGTTCCAAACTCCCATCCTACCAGAAAATTTTCACTGACGGTTCCAAGTCTGAAGATGGAGTGGCCTGTGCAGCCTACTGCCCTGGTGCTCCTTCTCAAATACTGTTAAAACATATTCCTTCAGACGCTTCTGCTTACTCTGCTGAAGTTACAGCTCTGGTTCTGGCACTAAGAATAATCTCACAGTCTCCAAAGAGGGACTTTCTGGTTTTGTCGGATTCACTGTCAGCTTTGGAGGCCATAGCTGGCTGCAAACTTCAGCACCCCGAACTTTTACACTTTTTTAAACTTTTTACCAAGTTGAAAGTAGAGGGTTACAACATTCTTCTGGCTTGGGTTCCTGGTCATGTTGGCATTGGAGGGAACGAAATGGTGGATCGTTTGGCCAAGAATGCCACAAGAGAGAAACTGTCAAAACACACCTATCCCCTGCTCGGATCTGAAACCCAAAATTAATGATTATGTCAGAGACCTCTGGCAGGAGGACTGGAATACACAGACAAATAACAAACTCTTTCAGATCCGTCCCAAACTTAAAGGAGTTCCTCTCATCTTCGTCTGGTGGTCGTAAAGAAGAAACAGTTCTGTGCCGGCTGCACACTGGCCATTCGTATTTTACTCATTCCTACCTTTTAAAGAGTGAAGAAGCTCCGTGGTGCATTCCATGTCATGTGCCACTCACAATGAAACATATTCTTTTGGAGTGTTGGGACTTGCACGAGGTAGAGACACAAACATTTTACAGCAGATTCCATGAAAATCCTGTTCAGAGATGTCCCACCTGACGTGATCTTTGGGTTTTTGAGAGAGATTAACATTTTTCATCTGATTTAAGATTTTACGGAAGAAAGATTTTTAACGAAGTTTCTGGTGCGCTTCTAGAAGATATCATTTAAAGAGATGTGTGAAAGTTGTTTTTTTTTTTTTTTTTTAAAAGGACTGTTGCCCTTTTCCCCCTTGGATTGGGGTACTCCTCAAGATGTGTGTATTACTATGCAGAAAGACTTGTTGGCAATAATATCAATACCAAATTTTTGTATGATGTCCAATCAATACTAACAACAATTTTTTTCCATGTTTTGTATGGTTTGATGAGCTGCAATGTATGTGTGTGTGTGCGCCCCCCAAACAGTCCATTCCTTACTAAAAAAGTTGGTTATATTACTTTTTACCTTATTACTTATCAACAAAATCAA
>JADBJO010000966.1:304533-354274 GCA_016801955.1 Conus betulinus | reverse complement strand
TTCTCGCAGTGCAGCAGCTTTTCTGGCAGACAGCTTCAGCAGAGTCTTGCTGTTCTGCAGAGGTCTGCAGGGGCCAGCCAGGATGAAAACAGATTTATTCCGCTTTAGCAGATTCACGGTGGAGTGATGATGCAAGCTGGCATTTCTCTCCGCTTAAACAGAGAAAAGTCCAGATCGGCGAAGCACTCTTCACTAAATTTGTCAGACTGGAGTGGTCAAGCTTCTGCCGCAGCTCTTCATCCTGCACATTGTGGTACGTTCCACCGGGTAGAAAATCTGCTAACTGGCGCCTGGTGACCTCTAACAGGTAACCGCAAAGCTTCTGCAACAAAGCTGTGACCACCGTTTTCTTTTCTTCCCCAATGGCCAGTAAGGACAGCAGGATGTCTGCATTATGAGGACACTGAATGCCTGGAAAAGTGGCTGGACAATCTTCACGCAGGGCAGGAGAGGCATCTGTCTGCCAGTCAAGCAACCGGGTGTGCAGGCTTTCAACATAAATGTAGAAATCCAGGTAGTGAATACTGCCCCTAAGAAGACACCAGTATGGACCTGTTCAAACAGAAACAAGCACCAGATCATAAATATCTTATTACTCTGTTTCAGTTTGATCCTTATAATTATTGTCAGTAATGGCTGCTAAAAAAAAAGTGTGACCAGACACATTTACAACACACACACAACAGGTTGTATGACACAGCAATTATGAAGAAAAAATCATCTTAACACATCGTTTTATAAATAAACCAATTATACAACAGCTAAAAAAGAAGTTTCTGTTGATAATTTGACATACCCAAGTTTTACTCCAGCTGTTCAAAAGATGATAGTAGTAGTATAGCTATACAGCTGTTAAAAAAAGACAATCAAAATCAATCTTAATTACCTGTGATCCTGAAGTACAGCAGGCCAAGCACAATGATGTGACAGTCAATGGTCTCACTGTTGCAGTCAGCCAGCACACTTTCAATTTTCCTGTTGTTCTTTGGCATGTAGGAGCTCAGGCACTCTTGGATGTCATGCTGATGATAATGGAGGCTGGCAGCAGCTTGGAACAGGTTGTTGAATCTGTTCTCTCGGAAGCTGGTCACAGTAGAAGCTCTCCCCACCATTAGGCAGTAGGCTTCCCAGCAGTCTCTGCAGCCATGCTTGTCATCTCCACGCGGCCCCAGACAGTCACATGCCATCCAGATGTACCTACACAGTACAACAAAAAAAGTGCAAGATATTTTGGGTAAGCAAGCAGGAAACATTAAAACAGCCACAATTATACATAAATCGTGTATTTGCAACAGAAATTTGTCTGGCAAACTTCACATAGGCAACATTGTAGAAAGTCGGAAGTGGTACCTTTTCCTCTTGAATGATGTGTACCTTTAAAAGTAAATTACTAACAACCCATGAATACACACACACAAAAAAAGTCACAATGACTTTGTATTCAAAGGTTCTGCATCTTTACTCTAGAACTACAAGGATAGTATGACAGCAAGAGCAAAGTGTAAAAACCGACAACTGTTTCATCAATGACCAAAGTCAAAATATTTTATGTACGTGGAACATTCAGCAAGATTTTTTTTTTAAAGGTGGATTTAAAAAATGACAGTAAAATTTACCTGTATGCTGAGCAATCTGATGAGTTGAAATTGTTGAAGCCAGGTACTGCATCTCTGCCAAGCGGCTCCCCCTTCTCCTGTTCATCTTGGGCCAGTGCTTTTTTGCTTTCAGCACCAAGACCAAGCAGGAAATGTGCGTTGCAATGAAGAAACTCCAGTCCTTCATCTAACTGCAGCAGTTCTTGCCTTTCTGCCTCCAGCTTTCTGCCAAAAGATTTCATGACTGCAGCCCGGTCTGTCATGATGCTCGACAAGCCAAGGAGAAGATGGTAGAAATTCATGTGACTGGCTCCTTCTGGATGGAGATCAGACAGCTCTTCAAGCATCTGTATGGCAATGTCCACAAGGGTGGAAGTGTCCTCTGTTGTCACAGGAAGAAACCCCATGGAAAAGGAGCCACTGGCGGTGGTAGCTTGCTGACTGATGTAGTAGTTCTTCCCACTCCTGCTGGTTCCATCAATGTGCAAGTCCAGTGCTCGTGACTTCTGAGGACCTCTGCCACATGAGACTTGCTGACCACATGCCCTGGTCAGCAAAGCGTAAAGCTGACCTTTGTGAGGCAAATCACTCTCTGGAATCCTGACACCACACAGCCGTGCAGCAGTTCTGATGACAGCACCACACCTGTGAGCAGGAACTTCAGACTCTCCCACAAGCTCCCAAACTGCTATCTTTGCCCTCTGGTTTGAAGTGCCCATTTTCATCTTTGAGGCGCAGTTCTTCAGGATCTTGCAGAACTTCACCAGCATGTTGTTGGTCCAACAGTGTTGCTTCCATTTTTTTCCTTCAGAGTATTTATCTTTGTTTTCAAATTTGATGTACTAGTTTGGCTGTTCTTCAGTTTTTTTCTAAGACTATCTATCTTTCTTTGACAACCTCCACTTTGATGTTGTTTAATTATGTGCTCTGCTTTTTTCATATCATTTTCTTTCCTTTTTAGCCTTTTGTAACAATTCGACTGTGTTATTGTTGAAATTTTTCTGTTCGCTCTCTGTAACTTGTCTCTTAACAGAAGTTGTTCTTGATCTGATGATTTTTTATCAGCAATCATTTTAGCCATTTCCGTTTCTAGTGCCATCAAATTGTTTTTTTTTCATGCAAAACGTTTTTCAGAGTGTCAACTTCTGATTTTGATGTTTTGAGCGCTGCCTGTGATTCTTCCAGCTGCCGGCGGAGAGCAGCTGTCTGTCTCCCATGTGCTGCTAATTTAATAGCCGCATTCCCATTATCCGTCTTTTCTTCATATGTGACCTGAGGATCTGACAAATGTACTGCATAGGCAGAGGATTCTAGTGGGGATAAGTTTTGTTCCAGACTCTTTTTTAATACAAAATGCTCTGGAGGCTGCAAAAGAAAGTCTTTCAATTTCTGCTGACTGCTGGGTCTGGAGGCACTTTTCATCAGACTGTCATAGGGTTTTCCTGGTTTTGGCTAATTTTGTGTTGAGCTGTTTGTCAGAGAGCCCTGCAATGTCTAACCCTATCATGTGGAACCACTCTTTTTGTAGAGACAGGCCTTCTTCTTTCTGGAAGATCAGCAGATCAATCAGCAACCCATTTGTCACTGGCACCTCACACAGCTGGGACTGGTCAAGGGTATCTGGTGAAAGGAGATGGTGTCGCGTGATGCCTTTCTTCTGCAAGAAGTGACCAATACTTCGACTTTCAAGTTCAAACCTGATATCCGTCTCTAAAAATCTCTGAAGATCACCATCACACGATAATGTTGAAATACCTCTGATTGCATGGTTGACCTCTGTTTTCAGTGTAGTGTGTGCAAAAATCTTTTCATCACACACTTTGTCAACAAAGGTGGAAATCTCATCCCAGCTCTTCTCACAGGTCCGTCTCAAACAGTCCAGCTGAAGGAGCAGCTTGTTGGTGGCAACTGATTGCTTGGTCAGTCCTACTTTTCTCCCCTTCCTTCTGCTGTGAGGTACTGCTTCATGCGATGAAACTGGTCATCTTCAAGGAAAGAAAGGAGAATTTTAAGCATTTGACTTCCATTGTTTTTTGCATGCTTCTCAGATGCATGCACCTGTGTCGGTGTGGGGGGAAAAAAGAAAGGAGAGGAGGAAATGGTGTTTGTGAGCTTCAATGTGTGTGTAGTAGTGTGCGTGCAAGTGTGTGTGTGCGTGTGTGTGTGTGTGTGTGCACACATGCCTATATCATGTGATTGTGTGTTTTCAAGACATTATATCTCAGACATTTGCTATACAATCTTTTTACAATGTTGAAGTGAATGAGATTTACTGGAGAATAATCCAGATGATCACACAGGGTTCATAGGGTTTGGGAAGGTCTGGGGAAAAAAAAATGTTATTTTCCAGGCCCTGGAAAGTCTTTGAAAAATAAGAAAACATGAATATGGTTTGTGAAAGTTTGTGAATTTGGACTTATGTCACCAATATAAGAAATCCACTAAAAAAAAAAAAAAAAAACAAAAAAAAAAAAAAACAGGGACCGTGAAATTTTAAAATATGTGAGGAAATAAACTATAACTTTGGGTCATTGTGAACAGACAGTGATAAGGCCAGAAGATTGGTGTGATAACGAGGAACTGTTCTATTGAAAGGTAATCTGTGTGTCTGTTGTGTGTGCGTGTTTGTGCTTATTTACACTTAATTTCAGTTTTAGGGCCATTTAAGGGTCGTTGGAAAATCCAGAAAGTGATTTTGAAAGTTCGTGAAAAGTTGGAATATTAGGATGCTGTTAGGCTATGAACCCTGTCACATTTTAACAAGGAACATTTCTTTAGTACTTTTCTCACCATACATTTACATAAATACTAGAAAGCTCAAAGTGCTGAAGTACCTTAACAATAGCAACAAGAAAAGCAAACTAAAACACTCCTTCACTCACACACACAATTGATCATGTATTTTTTTTTTTTTTAAATGCAGTCTTTTTTCATAAAATGTATGTTCTTTTCGTGACTGTGTTGGGGAGGGGGGGGGGGGGGGGGGGGGGGGGGGGAGATATAATAAAACGGAATGATATGGTGGGCTCATACACGCGAAAAAAATCCAACAAGTACTACTGCCCCTTCTTCAATACTATTACAAAATACACATTCGATGACAGAAATCAACAGACCATTGCATGAAAACAAAAAAATAAACAATCACAATGTGCATTAACTTCGAAGAAAAACGCACGAACACGGCCGCGCAAGATCGACCAGATCTTTTGTTACTTGTGACCAAAATCATTCTACTTCCGGCAATCGATACTGTCAAATAATTTAATAAAATATGCCCCAAACTTTTATTATATTAAACATAAAGCATACGATTCGACAATGTGCAATCTTGAAATGATATTTAGTTAATGTTTAGGTAAAACGAGCCTTCCGATAAAATTAAATCAACTTCGATAGGAAGACAACAAGAGTGGAGCATGTGTTTTTCCTAACACTTTCACTTGATCACTTCTAATTCAAAACTAACCATAATCTGATCATTCTGAACCGATCATTTGTTTGAAAAATGTGCTTCAATAATCGATCTGCCATTATCACAAATAAAAAACTTACCATAAAGATCCTGGACACGGACCTCCCATTCATTCGAAGCGATGTATCGTTCCGACGCACTTGCCATGCTGGTCGCCATTGTGTTTACAATGTTGTGCCTCGCGACGTTCCGCACACTCGCTTTTCCCGGCTTGCGATTGGTGGATATTGCACGGATAGAGCTAATTTGCATACCACTGTGTAGGGCTTGAAATCCTCTTTCCAGCGCACCCTAAGATGATATATCTTTATTCAGTATTTTGGGGAGATAAAGTAATCTAAAATTTACCCAATTTTTCAACTCGTTTTCTCAAATTAATACTGGACTTTAATTATTTTGAAACTTATACTGTTTTAAAGATGAATCTTTCATCTTTATTATGAAACTATTTTTAGATCGCTCTGTCCAGCATGTGTACAGCGAGTCGAGATTTTCCAACACGTATCAACTTCGGGTTCGGCGGACATCGGCGATTTCGCCGACGTCGAAGCTGATTTCTTTTCAGGGGGTATTTTTCATTTAGACTTTCTCTCTCTCACGCATTCATGACAAAAAATGAAAATACATGAGAATAAAAGTAGATAAATAAAGGTTTATTCAGAATAAAAAAGCATCGTCATAGATACAGTATTACACCAGTACTGCCTGATTGAAGTTGGCCTATTTTCACCTAAAATCAGCCTTTCCCTCACTGCTGACAGAGGCGTGCCGCTACCTAATATTAGGATGCTGTTAGGCTATGAACCCTGTCACATTTTAACAAGGAACATTTCTTTGGTACTTTTCTCACCATACATTTACATAAATACTAGAAAGCTCAAAGTGCTGAAGTACCTTAACAATAGCAACAAGAAAAGCAAACTAAAACACTCCTTCACTCACACACACAATTGATCATGTATTTTTTTTTTTTAAATGCAGTCTTTTTTCATAAATATAATAAACGGAATGATATGGTGGGCTCATACACGCGAAAAAAATCCAACAAGTACTACTGCCCCCTTCTTCAATACTATTACAAAATACACATTCGATGACAGAAATCAACAGACCATTGCATGAAAACAAAAAAATAAACAATCACAATGTGCATTAACTTCGAAGAAAAACACACGAACACGGCCGCGCAAGATCGACCAGATCTTTTGTTACTTGTGACCAAAATCATTCTACTTCCGGCAATCGATACTGTCAAATAATTTAATAAAATATGCCCCAAACTTTTATTATATTAAACATAAAGCATACGATTCGACAATGTGCAATCTTGAAATGATATTTAGTTAATGTTTAGGTAAAACGAGCCTTCCGATAAAATTAAATCACTTCGATAGGAAGACAACAAGAGTGGAGCATGTGTTTTTTCCTAACACTTTCACTTGATCACTTCTAATTCAAAACTACCATAATCTGATCATTCTGAACCGATCATTTGTTTGAAAAATGTGCTTCAAATAATCGATCTGCATTATCACAAATAAAACTTACCATAAAGATCCTGGACACGGACCTCCCATTCATTCGAAGCGATGTATCGTTCCGACGCACTTGCCATGCTGGTCGCCATTGTGTTTACAATGTTGTGCCTCGCGACGTTCCGCACACTCGCTTTTCCCGGCTTGCGATTGGTGGATATTGCACGGATAGAGCTAATTTGCATACCACTGTGTAGGGCTTGAAATCCTCTTTCCAGCGCACCCTAAGATGATATATCTTTATTCAGTATTTTGGGGAGATAAAGTAATCTAAAATTTACCCAATTTTTCAACTCGTTTTCTCAAATTAATACTGGACTTAATTATTTTGAAACTTATACTGTTTTAAAGATGAATCTTTCATCTTTATTATGAAACTATTTTTAGATCGCTCTGTCCAGCATGTGTACAGCGAGTCGAGATTTTCAACACGTATCAACTTTGGGTTCGGCGGACATCGGCGATTTCGCCGACGTCGAAGCTGACTTTTCTTTTCAGGGGGTATTTTTCATTTAGACTTTCTCTCTCTCTCACGCATTCATGACAAAAATGAAAATACATAAGAATAAAAGTAGATAAATAAAGGTTTATTCAGAATAAAAAAGCATCGTCATAGATACAGTATTACACCAGTACTGCCTGATTGAAGTTGGCCTATTTTCACCTAAAATCAGCCTTTCCCTCACTGCTGACAGAGGCGTGCCGCTACCTACTGATTGCAGTGCTGTATAAGTAGTGAAGATCTGGACAAATACTGATTGCCATGCTGTTTTAGTGAAGATCTGGACAAAGGACTGATTGCAGTGCTGTATTAGTAGTGAAGATCTGGACAAATACTGATTGCAGTGCTGTATTAGTAGTGAAGATCTGGACAAAGACTGATTCCACTGCTGTATTAGTAATGAAGATCTGGACAAAGACTGATTGCAGTGCTGTGTTAGTGGTGAAGATCTGGACAAATACTGATTGCAGTGTGTGTTAGTAATGAAGATCAGGACAAAGACTGCAGTGCTGTATTAGTGAAGATCTGGACAAATACTGATTGCAGTGCTGTATTAATGAAGATCTGGACAAATACTGTGGTGTGGGCTGGGGAGTTGGAGGACTAAGGCATTTGGTTTTTGTTTTAGGTGAACAAGACTTGTTGTGAATTTCATTCTTGATAAACTTTCTTTAAAACTAGCAGCGCATTTAAGCTTGATTATGTGCTTTTGCTTTTATTGATTTGTGCATTTG
The DNA here is from genome assembly GCA_016801955.1 of Conus betulinus. Classification (NCBI taxonomy): domain Eukaryota; kingdom Metazoa; phylum Mollusca; class Gastropoda; order Neogastropoda; family Conidae; genus Conus; species Conus betulinus. The sequence continues at coordinate 346,433 of JADBJO010000966.1, read as the reverse complement.
TTTTCAGGCAACAAGACAACAGTTATGGAAGTGGCTATCGCCGGGATGGGCGTCGTGAAGACAGTTATCGTGGAGATGGTCAAGGCAGCAAAGATTTTGGTCGAGACACCAATTACCGCAATGGAGACTACAGTCGCGACAGAGACAGTTATCGCAGTTCTGATCCAGGGCGCGACAGGGATTACCGCGGCAGATCACCTGTGAACCAACGCAGTCAGCAGTCGTCATCGTTTGAACGATCATCAGTTTCCCGCCGCTCTCCTCCTCGTTATTCCAACAGCTTTGAGCGAGAGCTAGCTCGTGAGCGGGATCGTCAACAGCGTGAGCAGGGACGTGACAGACGTAGATCAAGGTCACGCAGCCCTCGAGATCGAGGCGAGAAGCGGTCTGGTAGTGTAGAGCGCAGAGATAAGCAATCAGACAGCAGAGATAGGAAGGAAAGAGAGGAAATCACCAGGGCGGAAAGAGAGGAGGGTCACGCAGTAGAGAGCGAAAAGAGAAGAGGTCAGGCAGCAAAGAGCGCAAGGAGAGGAGGAAGTCGCGAAGTGCAGAGAGGGATTACGACCGTCGCACCTCCCACAGCCACAAGCACAAGAAGGAGAAAAAGGACAGGCACAGAGATGAGGAGAGGCGGGAAGGGAAGTCCCACAACACACAGCACAGAGACAGAGAGCATTAACACTTTATATGTGATAAGATACAGTATGACTGGGCTTTCTTGTCTGTGACTGAATGACTAGTGACTGTGAGTGTGCTGACTTCACATGCACAGTGCTGGAAAGCCCACTGCTCCCACTGGCAAGCATGAACCTCTTGATGTAACAACATTTAGTTACATGCAGATTTTGTCATATTTTTGTTTTCAATATGTTGCTGAAGGAGGAAACCGTTATTTCAAAACCACAAACTAGTGCAGGGTGAAGATGAAATATAGAACAGGAAGATTTCCCTTGTAAGTTTTCCTTATCAAGTAAACTGAAAATGTATTCTGAGAAAGTGGTCCAGTATTTTGTATTTTTATAGGAATTTGTGTAAACAAACGATGCAGAAGTACTAGTTTGATTGCTTTTTTTTTAATGTTTGACTTCTCCATTCTGGACATACAATTTCTGAGTTGCATTTCTTGTTCATATGTGGATAAATTTGACTTGAAAATTCCGATTTGCAGTTGATAAGATACCTCTGGATGGTGACTATTCATACAGAGGTAATCAAGGTGGACATTCAGTTGTGAACCAGACAAAAATGGGCACTGCTGTGCTCCCAGAATCATTTGTACTTTGAGAAATTGGTCTTCTGCAGAGTAAAGTACATAATTTTCGCCAGCTGTCATTTCCAGCCATCGCACTCCTGAACTTGAGCTACCTTCTACGACTCCAAGATGGAATTGGCAGTAAATGAGAATGAAAGATTCTGCAGAAACAGTTTCTTGATCCATACCAGCCGCCGTAGCGAAGTGGTTAGCGTTGCGGACTCCTGGCTGGGAGATCTGTGGGTTCGAATCCCATCAGAGTCATGTGGGTTTTTCTACCCTGACAGCACCTACCCTGAGTTGAGTTTGCTGCGGACTCGGTTGGGAAGACTGGGACCACACAGTCGAGTTTCATCCACTTAATGGATGCATTTCTGAGAGTGTTGCTCAAATTTCATGACCAGTATTGCAGGTGCCTGTTTATCTCGGGCCTGGTTGACACTGGGATATATTATGAAAGGAAACGTAGTACAGCCCTGTCATGTAGTCTCAGACCGAAGTGGAAATCTGTAGCTTCATCCTCATTCTCATCAATCAGCTTGAAAAAAAATGTCTCAAATTCTGTGACCCTTCATGCCTTGCTCTCATGGTGACCTCATTTTCGATGTCCTCTCCACGTCTGTGGCCTTGGTTTGGTTCTGTTGGGGTCACCGGTATTGGCGAGTCCATGGGGGCTGTTGTTGGACGGACATGGTGGTGCCCTCCAGAGGTAGAGTTCACTCACGCCGGCTCAGCGACCAAGCAATTATTGTCATCAGTAGGGGGCTTAGTAGGCGGTGTTCTGCATATGTTAGATCAGAAACAGGCGCCACTGAACACCACCGAAGTGACTCGGCAGCAGTGCAGTGTCTCCTCCAGTGGGTTGCCTTTTGACGACATGACATTGACTGCTCCCTGTGGATTGCCTGTGGCGGGGGCCGACCGGGCTGTGGCTGTGGATGGGGTGTTAGAATGAGCGGCGTGGGTGCACTGCCTCTGGGGTGGCGCAGAGATTGGGACAGAAAAAAAAATTCTTGATCCTTTTTCCTCAGCGTAGCATTTTTCAGAATTAATAAGAATTGGGCTGTTTGAACCGATTCTAGACAACTTATGAATTAACTAGTGACAAGATGGCCAATGCAGTAATCATCATAGGTGGTAGTTCGGAATAGGGAGTGTAGTCCAGATCCAATGTTTTCATGCTTATTTCCCATGTGCAGCTTCTTTCAGAATGATGTTTCTTGTGACTGCATTGGAATTGTTGAATCTTTCCTTTTGTCGTGGGCTCTGGGTCTGTTTTCCTGAAGGCAGCCCAGGGCATAAGGCGCTGTTTTGTTTTGGCAACTGTGTTAGAAATTGGGTAAGCTCTACAGTCGTCAGAAAAATCATTTCCATGCCATTGTGGCTTTCAGAATTGTCAAAAAGGAATGGATGTGTGGTTCAGCTCTTAATACTATTGAATGGCCTGTTACGGAAAATTGTTTCTGTTCACAACTTTTGAGAATACAGTGGTGTAACAATAATTGCAGATACTAAGGACATATAATGGGTGGTGGGAGGGAAAAGTGATATGTTTGCAAGTTTTTTTTTTTTTGATCGGCCATTTGATAGTATTCAAGTTTCTGACCTCTAGCCATTTACCTTGGCTGTATATATATGAAGTTGACCAGAAATGGAAAAGAACCAGGATCAGAGACTAGAGAGGACATTATAACTTAGCTGTATCCTTCAGTCTCCTGTTTGGCAGGCTATTTGATGAGCCCAAATCAAGCTTTTTCATAATTAGTAGTAAACTTTAAGGCCATTCAACTGACGCAAGTGGCAATGAGCCCTGCATGGGAAAACTAGATCTTTTTTTTTTTTTTTTTTGCAAATTCTTCATTTTTTTTCCCAGTTTAGATTCAGCTGTTGATTGCAGTCTTGAAACCCCAGTAAAATGCTCTTCTTTTTTCCCTTCCAGTCTAAACCTTGTATATTGAATGGGTAAATACAACGGAATAGTTTGTTATCTTGCTTCCACTTAGTTTTTGTGAAGAATGTTTACCTCTGCATGAATTCAGAGAATCTTCCACCAGATTTGTGAGGTACGTTCATCTGCAGACATGATCTACACTGATGAGCATTACAAGTTTATGTCAAGTAGAAACGGGTCGTTTTTTTTAGCCTTGTGTTGGTTAAGAATTGTAACACATGCTGTCTGTGACAAGTAAACATTTGTTGTGGTATGTTTAAAAAAATTGGGTTTCACTTTTGTGTGTGTGTATTGTTACAAGTAAGGGCTAGTGTGTGTTAGGTTTCCATTTTATTTGTCTTTTGAACAGTGCAGCTAATGATTGATTTCATACAGAGAGCAGGGCAGGAAGGAAATGACAGACTTTGTGGAACCCACCACTCTGCACTGCCCTCCTACAGAGTTGAGCTTACCCTTGCAAGACACTGGGTGCACACACACACACACACACACACACACACACACACACACACAGAGAAAATGCTTTTGTGCACATACACTTGGTGGTGGACAGAAAAACGCAGACCGTTGCACATAACACATTTAGTGCATACACTTGTACCATTGCACACCATTGGCAGGTATATGGACATAACACATTTTATTTAGTGCATATACTACATGGACCTAACACATTTAGTGCATTGACTTGTACCATTGCACACCATTGGCAGGTATATGGACATAACACATTTAGTGCGTATGCTTGTACCATTGCACACCATTGGCAGGTGTATGGACATAGCACATTTAGTGCATACGCTTGTACCTTTGCACACCATTGGCAAGTATATGGACATAACACATTTAGTGCGTATGTTTGTACCATTGCACACCATTGGCAGGTGTATGGACATAACCATTTTAGTGCATACACTTGTACCATTGCACACCATGGGCAAGTATATGGACATGGGCATATTTAGTGCATACTCTTGTACCATTGCACACCATTGGCAAGTATATGGACATGGACCCATGGCATTTCCCCGTTTGTATTTGTGCAAAAGAAGCAAGGAATGAAAGACTTCAATGAATGCCACTTTGAAAACCTGGAACCTATGGATCCAGCACTCGGGCACTTGTCCCCACACAGATATGGGGCTCAAGGTTAGGTTGGTTGGTTGGTTTTCATCGTCAATGGCATGTTGTGATCAATAGCTTTGCATGGAAGATCACAAGGGGGTGGCTGTCCAAATATACTAGGTGCTCCTATAAATCATGTCCACCTTTCTGGAAACCCAGGGCATCTCCTTTTTTCTGTGACTTTCTTTGACGCCTCGGGCCACCTCTCCCCCTCCTCCTTTGTGTTTGTTTTAAATTGTGGGTCCTAATGTACAGTTGTCCACAGGCTTTTTTTCCCCTGCCTCTGTGTGTCATTCTCCTGTCTTTGTTCTTGCAAGTCTGGTCTGAACACCTTTTTTTCTGTTGCACTGTTTGAAAACATGACCCAAGCTTTTCTAGTGACAGACAACTACAGACTTCAACATAAGTTAAGGACCGCACCGCAGAATGCTTTAGGTGCTTTCAAAATCAAATATCAAATAAAGGTTAGTAATTGCCAAGGTTTCTGAACGCGACAGTCGTCAGGCCTTCTCAATAAATACTGCAAGCATGCAACAGCTGCACTGACTCCCCTTGAATGTGCAGAAAAGTGCTCTTGTTTGGCAAAACAAGCTGTTTGTCAGCAATCCATGCACACTGACTCGAACTGTCTACAGGTGAAAATCCTGATGCACGTGACAGCATGAAGGTATGGGAGTGCGTTGTGCTTACCACAATGGCCATAAAAGCCATCAAATACCCGTTCTGAAGCACAACACCAACATGCCAGCGAGACGAAAGTTGAGAAATTTCGATTGTGCTGAGTTATCGCCTGGCTGCAGGACGGAGTAGGCATCCAAGAGGTGTCCAGAAGGCTGCAAGTGTCACACTCGGTCATCATCCGTCTGAGACTGCGCCATCAAACCACAGGCACCGTCCAGGAACGGCCACGCCCCAGGGTGTCCCAAGAAAACCACACACAACATGAGGACCGGTACCTCTGCAGACAGCCCTTCAGGAGAGGACAACCACCGCCAATGCCTTGAGTCTGCATCAGCAGGAAGCAGGCAGACCACTCGGAGTCGCCTACATGCCGCCGCCTTGCGTTCCAGGCGTCGGGTAAAGAAGCCCATGCTGACTGCAGGTCACAGGGCACGCCAACTTGCTTGGTGCCAGTTATATCGCCTGGCTGCAGAACGGAGTAGGCGTCCAAGAGGTGTCCAGAAGGCTGCAAGTGTCACACTCGGTCATCATCCGTCTGAGACAGCGCCATCAAACCACAGGCACCGTCCAGGAACGGCCACGCCCAGGGCGTCCCAAGAAAACCACACAAACGTGAGGACTGGTACCTCTGCAGACAGGCCCTTCAGGAGGAGGACAACCACCGCCAATGCCTCGAGTCTGCAACAGCAGGAAGCAGGCAGACCACTTGGCGTCGCCTACATGCCGCTGCCTTGCGTTACAGGCGTCGGATGAAGAAGCCCATGCTGACTGCAGGTCACAGGGCACGCCAGCTTGCTTGGTGCCAGGACCATTTGAGGTGGACTCGTGCTCATTGGGGCCATGTCCCGTTAGCCGACGCCCACGGGAGCAGCTGCAAGATGACGCTATCCAGGAGGCGGCTGCTTTTTTGGAGGTGGTTCCATTATGGTTTGGGGTAGTATCAGCCGACACTACAGGACTCCTCTCTACCATGTGGAGGGCATGCTCAATGGGCAGCGCTACCTGCAAGAGATCTTACAGCTCTCTGTCACAGCGACCCTTCAGCAGATCGGACCCCAAGCTGTCCTCCAGGATGACAACGCCCACACCATACCGTACCGCTGCAGGGCTGTCAACACTTTCATTCAGGAAGCTGGGATCACCAGGATAGCATGGCCTGTGAACGGTCCAGATCTCAATCCAATCGAGAACATCTGGGGAGAACTTGGCCGGCAAGTCCATGCAAACCGCCCACGTCCAGCTAATCGGGAACAGCTGCACGTCCTGCGACAGGAGTGGGAAAAACACCCCCCAGCCATCATCACAAACACCATCAACTCCATGAGGCGTTGCTGTCTGGATTGTGTTGCTGCGCGGGGTGGACACATCCGTTTTTGAACAGATTAAAGAAACATGTTTGTGTGGATTTTCTTTTCCCAGGGTGGGTCTCTTTTACATTGCTTTATCATTGCAAAAACATTACGCAATCCAAATGAAATTGCTTTAATTTGATTTACAAGGGTTGCAATTAAATAACTGTACACATGAAACATTTTTGGTTTCGCGCGTGTTGCATTTGTCAGACAGATTGCAAGTGGTCCTTAATTTATGTTGAAGTCTGTAGGAAATAAGTGGGAAGAAACATGAGGGAGCTTGACAGCAAGTCTTCAGAGAGGAAAGCTCCATCCAACAAGTTTCTTGGTCCTGAACTCGTTACACTCTAAGGAGACCTGGCCGCGTCCAGGTCATGACTCCTAGATGCCCTTCTACTGCCAGCTTTTTTTTCTGGCGCTGTCGGGATTCGAAACTGCAACTCTCGGATGGGTGAGTGTTTCAAGATGTGCCTTTTTAGATGGATGTCTTATCCCATTGCTAACGGACACCTGTTCTAAGTGGAGAAATTTTTGAGCTTTTTGGAGTTCACTTTTGTTCCTCCTCAACCAGATCCAGCAGGAACTCTTTTCAGCTGCCTCTGCCACTGGTCCTCTTATTTGAAATCCCAAGCTGCTTCACAAGATCATAGGCTGATGAACTGACAAATCCCTTGCTCCAACCTCTGTGGCAGGAACCATGGTCTGGAAGCAGATTCCCTCAAGCTCTGGCTGGACTGGCATACTTATCAGTTTTGTAGATACGACCTTGCTTCATTCTGCTTTTGTATGGCACAGCGAGTTCCATCAGAATCCATCAGTTCCATCAGAATCGTTTGTTTTGATGACCCTGAGTGGAGGACAGTATCCAGTCTCATGCCATTCTTCCCGATGATCTCTGGAAGGTCTATGGCAGTCTTCAATTCCATCCAGTAGACCCTGCTTCCATGCTTTTTTTATCACCACTGTTCCAGACCATTGTGGCTTCCTGCTATGTAGAACTTTGTTGCTGGAGTTTTTGGTGCCATGGTGCTTACCAGTCTCTCTCTATTCCTGTGGCACCATTTGAAAACATAACATACGTTTTTCTGGTAAGAGACAACCAGGAAATAAGTGTGTCCACAAGCATTATGAAACATTTTGACATGTTTTGTTGTTTAACTACCACATTTTTTGTTACTATCTAGAGCTTGAAACAACTGTTTCTTTTGTATGTGTGTGTGTGTGGGGGGGGGGGGGGGGGGGGGGGGGGGGGGGGGGGGGTGGACATGGGAGAAAAAAAACAACCACCTTCCGGTCCAAATCACATCAAAACTCGAGCAATTGTGGCTCAAACACTGCTCAGATTTGTGGATTTGAGTAAAATCTGAAGCTGGAAATCCAGGAAAACCATTTCAGGGAAAACGCTGAATACCAGAGGAAGTGGCGATAGGTTTTCTCTGTGTTCTAGCGGCATGCTCGGTATGCTAGCAGACTGCACTGAACCACAAGATCTTGCGTTCTTTGCGAGACGAGCCATTGTCATTTTGTCTAACTGGATGAAGAACTTGAAGGCCAGGATGTTTCGGTTCTTAAGTTGTGCATGGGTGAGACACTGGGGGGTACAAAAAGAAAAAGGTGTGAGAACCAATGGTTTTTGACTGTAGTTGGACCAAACGGTTGCCAGTACACCACTCCATCCAGTTTGGGATTGTTCTCCTGCAGGTGAGGGGGCCATGGCCATAAACTGGGGACTTTTGCTTTACTGTGGGTGGAGTCCTCAGTAATGGCTGGAGCTGGGTGGGCACGGGTCTGTGCACTGCTGCTGTGGAGGACTGAGGGAAGTTCAGCATTGCTGAAACAGCATGCAGGTCATGGTCACTAGGAACTATTGTACAGTCCACACAAAGGTCAGAGTCATTTTGAAGATGTTTGAGCATCTAGGCCATTAAAACATGAATCAGGCACTGCCACTGTCATTTGGTGGCAGTCATATTTCATACAAGGTAAACAACAACAAAAAAAGTTTCTCTTGGATTTCTTAAACTAAGCCTGTTTTGAAGGCTGTGGGAAAGGGGTCCACAAGAACTAAACTAAAAGTTTTACCACTCAAAAGTGCTGTACCTTAATGCTTAAGGACTTCCAAATGATGTTGAAGACAACACAAAGTAAGCCAACTCTTCAACATGGCAATTTGTAGTCGGCAAGCGATGGCAAGTTAATATATTGGTGTATCAAACTATGAAGTATTGTAACAAATTGAACTGGTGAAAAAGCGTAGGGTCTCAAAGACAGATGTCATTGTATAGACACCAGTATTTCATTCACTGTATAATTATAGCTTAAAATTGGCTGCCCTTTAAAATTAGAAGTGATCCCTAGCAAAGGGGCCAATATATGCCTTTTCATTCATGTGTTGCCAGGCATTGTGCTGAAACAGGTTCCATAACGTTTAAAGTAATCCCAAGCAAAGGAGGCCAAGCATATGCTATTTCATTTCTTGCTGTCATGTGTCGCCAGCCGTTTGTGCTAAAGTAGGTTGCAGGATGAATCAGAAAAGATCCCTAGTAAAGGAGGCCAAGTATACTTAGGAAGAATGTCTTCCTCTTTCCCTTGTTGGAGTTCCACTGTGCATGATGGAGACATTCACTTCCTGTTGGTCTGAGTGCCCCGAGTCTGCCTCCTGGTCACAGGCTGGCTGTAGTGCACCTCACTCAACATGTGAAAGCAGGTTTGATGCACACACACAGTGGTTCACTTGTAGACAAAGACTACATGTAGACGCCCTCTGTGCCAATCTTGCTGAGCAGCGTAGGCATACGAGGTAACCTGAAAGGGCAGCCAGTGAACTAAACAATTCTCTTGCCTGAAAGAGATTGGATACCTGCATGAGTGAACAGGACTCGAGAGTGAATAATGGGAAAATTTGGAATGACACCTGTTCATTTCCCTTCCATTAGTTTGGAGCAATGCAAAGAAATCTCCAAACAGACCCACCCAACTGAGACTTTCTCACTTCAATGCTGTGTTTTGTTAGTGGATTTCTTTTAATTAAAACCATTGTCAGATTCAATGAATGGCAAAACTTGGAGCAGACGTACAGTTTTTTACTTTGAGTTTGTTTATCTTCAAATAATTTTGATTCAAATGTAACTTTAATATGTCTGGGCACTTTTAAAAACTGCAGTAAGAAAAACCTCCAAGTGTCATTCATTCATTGCTGTAAGAAAAATCTCTGGCCATCGTTCATCAGTATCAGAGCTATGGATGGTGAAAAGCAGTGAAGTGGCAGTGTGTGTGTGAGATCCATTGTTAATGTCAGAAATCAAGTCTGAAGTAAAGTTCGTCCGGTTTGCTGTCTGCATGTTTTGAGATGTTGCCCACATATGGGCGTCAGCAGTATGCACCATTTACAGTAAACACCCAACTCTGTGTGGTACTGTGTGAGTGCACAGCAATGCATAGGACCTTTTTTTTTTTGTAATATGTAAAACTAATTTCAGGTGTTAATTCATGTAGTCACAAATACCACCAGTCATGAAACTGGATGGAAAATCTTACAGAAACCGCTATGCCTGCTTTGTAAGCATTGGTTGTGCTGCCATCACCACAGCATGAACACGGGGAAAGACCATCTCCATGAATACGCATACCATGGGTGAAAGTAGTTCCGGAATTCCGGAATGAACTGATTGACAAAAGAGCTTTTCAGGAATGGCACATTTGACTTCAGGAAAATGTCAATGCAAAAAAACAAAAAACAACAACAACAAAAAACAACACACGACACAGAGAGAGTCTTTCACACCGTCAGTTCGGCTTATCTGCATAATTCAATTATCTGTATTATTTTTCCACTATTCGTTTGTATCAAACGCCGATTCTTCGCTGGTGCTTGGCAAAACAGAAAGGGTTTAAAGTTACTTCCCTTCCTTTTCATTCTTGCTCATGCGCATTCCGAGTCTAAACTGGAAAAAAAAGTTCGCGAGCGAAGATCTGTAACGAGAGCAAATTTGGGCCTAACACATGCGATAGCAACAGTGAAGGACATGCCTGTTAATGCAGATGTTTCTGCAATAGACAGATCGGTATAAAATAAATGGCGATGGCTCTGGCTAGAAGAAGAAAAAGATGGCGAATGTTCTTTTAGATAGGATCAAGCAAGAGCTAACTCCTTTTGGTACGATCGAGTCGTCGTTCATTCGACCCGGATGTCTCTACGTTTCCTAGTAACATATCGGATATGCGTAGCAAAGATTGCGAGGGTTATGTCTCTTAGGTGATTACAGTGTGTTCGTCATAATATGCAACACCTTCCCTTTAAGTCTCTCACTTTGTATGTAACATGTTAATTAAAACTGCGTAAAATTATGTATGTCAAAGTATGAGTCAACTTTTCTTGGGTATGAATTCTATCACAGATCAAGTCTTGTTGGTCTGACTATTTGTCTTCCATGTCTGGTGGAGAGTTGTCTGGAACTCAGTGGTGTGGCTGGTGAAGTTGGTTCTGGTGATAGTTGGCTTGTGGCTGGTGTGTGTACAGATGGTTTACGTTGAACAGTCACTGGTGATTGCACCAATTGTCTTGGCAGTGCTGGTTGGTTTGTAGCTGATGTGTGCACATCTGGTGTAGGCCTGCATTGTACAGCCACTGGTGTTTGCTCTGGTTGTCTTGGTGGTGACACTTGTGTTGGGTTCACTGGTATTGGTGGAGGATTGTCTTTGACCAACTGATGGGTATGACTGCTGCTCGGTTGCATCTGACCGTTCCCTTTGGAGTCCTGAGGATGTAGGAACGAGGTTCGTTTGGTGTTGGAGATGACAGTGCCTGGCGTTGTATGTCACGGATCCATACTTGGTCACCAGGTTGAAGAGTTGGCAGTGTTCGTGCTGCATGTCGTTGATTGAAGTTGTTTCGTGACTTTTCCTTGATGGCTGCCTCTTTCCTCTGTACCGTGTCATGATCTGGGTTTGGAAGGCTTCAGGATAGTTGGGAAAACTGGCACAATCGTTTGCAGTTTCCTTCCCATGAGGAACTCAGCAGGCGATAGTCCATTTTGTAGAGGGGGGTTGCCCTGTAGATGAGGAGAGCAAGGTACGGATCCTTGTTCTTCTTGAGTAACTGTTTGAGTGTCCGTACGGCTCTCTCTGCTTCACCGTTAGACTGGGGCCAGTGGGGGTGTTTGGGTGAGCTTGTCACATGTGTGAAGCCATATGCTGAAGCAAACTCAGAAAATTCATGAGAAGCAAATTGAGGGCCATTATCAGAGACCACAACATCAGGTATACCGTGAGCTGCAAATATACTCTTGATTTGGTGGATTGTTTCAGTAGTTGTGGTTTTGCTTAGAAGTTTGACCTCAATCCATCTGGAGTAATAGTCCACAACGGCCAAGTATGTCTTGCCAAACAATTCAAGAAGATCCATCCCTAAACGTGAACATGGGCGATCAGGAAAAGGATGATGGGAGGAGGGGCTCCTTCTGTTCTGGACGGTGAATGGCACAAATATGACATTTTCGCACCATCTCTTCTATTTCAGATGTGATATTTGGCCACCACACTGACGATCTTGCTAGTCCATTGCATTTAGTGATGCCAAGATGGCCGGTGTGAAGTCGATTGAGAATGTCTGTTCTCTCATGGATTTTGGGATGACAAGTCGATCATCAAAGAGTAGCATGTCATCAACAATTGTAAAATGTTTACGATTGATCCAGTATTGTTTTAGAGCTGGATTCTCTGGCATGTACGCTGGCCAGTTTTGAATAGTGTAGCTGCGGACTTCCTGCAATATTTCCTCTTCTGTTTGTGCTGTTCTGATTTCATGCAGTTTCTTTGTCGTTGCTGGCAAGATCTCGATGGTCTGTTTAGTAAATGCTGTGACGTCATCAAGGAGATTCACATCAGCTGAATCAGGTTCATCCACGGGTGCTCTGGATAGAGTGTCAGCAGTGATTTGCATTTTTCCCTGCACGTGGACTATCTTGGGGTTGTATCTCATCAGATGCAATCGGAAGCGTAGAATACGGGGCGGCATTTTGTGAAGTTCAAAGAAGTGGGACCAGAGGTTTATGGCCTGTTTCTACAGTGAAGGTAAGACCAAGAATATAATCACTGAGTCTTTCACATGCCCACGTTACTGCCAGTGCCTCCTTCTCTATTGTGGCATAATTTCTTTCTGCATCACTGAGAGAGCGAGAAATGTAACAAATTGGACGTCGCGATCCATCAGTTTGTATCTGAAGGAGAACAGCTCCGATGCCAGAATTGGAAGCATCAGTGGCGATGATGGTGGGTTTTTGAAGATCATACTGAGCCAGAACCTGCGGAGAGGTGAGTAACTGTTTGATGTGTTCAAACGTTGACTGTTGATCTGGACCCCACAGCCATGTAGCATCTTTGTGGAGAAGTTGGCGAAGAGGCGCGTTGATTTCAGCCAAGCTGGGGACAAATTTCGCCAGCTGGTTTACCATTCCCATGAACCTCTGAAGTTCAGTGACTGTGGTGGGGGCTGGGAAGTTCTTGATGGCGTTTACCTTATCTGGATCAGCTCGAATGCCATGTTCATCAATGATATGACCCAAGTATTTCACAGAGCTTTTTGAGAACTCACACTTCTCATTTAGTGTGACCCCTGCATTTTGTAGTCACTGTAAAACTTCATGTAATATTGAAATCATGGGTTGCCTGATCGCGTGCATGGACAAGGATGTCATCCATATGACATATTACACCTTCAATGTCGGTCAGGATTTCAGACATTGTTCTCTGAAAAATCTCAGGTGCTGAACTGATGCCAAAACGGTAATCTGTTAAAACGAAGCGACCAAAGGGTGTCACGAAAGTAGTGAGAAGCTTTGATTCCAGACAAAGTGGGATCTGCCAAAAGCCGCTTTTTGCATCTAACTTGGTGAAGACTCTGCTGTTTCCCAGTTTTGCTAGACTCTAGTCGACTGAGCTCATTGGGTGTATTTCTCTCTGTACAGCCTTGTTTAGATGAGTGAGATCGACACAAATTCTGACAGCTCCACTGGGCTTTGGAACTACCACTATGTCAGAACACCAGCTTGTTGGTTCACTGACTGGCGTGATAACTCCCGTTTCACCATAGATTCCAGTTCTGCTTTAACCTTGGAATAAGCAGTTGGGCTACCTTCCTGGGTGTATAAATACACACTGGGCTTGCATCATCACGAAGCTTAATTTTGTATGGATTGTCAGTCCTCCCCAGGCCAGAGAATAGATCTGGGAACTCATCCTTGATGGAATGTGTGGGTGGCGGCGTGTTGATCATATCAACGCGTTTCACTAGTCCCAGGTTTACACAAGCGTTTCTGCTGAGTAGAGAATAAGGTTGATCATTGAGGATGTATATCGTCTCCTGGACCATCCTGCCATGGTAGGTAATTGTAGCTTGTAGAGAGCCAAGTGGTGAGATTGTAGATCCCCCTGGACCACGAAGAAGTTTGCTGGAATTGTGCACAGTTTGTCCCTGTAGCCATGGTTCTTTAGTACTGACAACGGAGACTGAAGCTCCCGTGTCTAACTTGAAGTTTGTAGGGTGTCCATTGACTTACAGCATTGCTGTCCATGGCTGTCTAGATCTTGCTCAATGGATCCGAGGAAGTGGTCTGTAGTGCTGCTCGTTTCTTCCCACAAGTAATTAAAGTCGGCTGTATCATCAGTCAGTTGATTACTTTCTTTTGCTGCTGCGGCATACTGTTTTGTAATGGCCTTTCTTTCCACATGCTGAGCAGGTTGCATTCTTGGCTGGACATTTTTTCCCTATGGTGAGGTTCTCGACCACAGTATCCACACTGTCCTTGAGACAAATGATGTTGGAACTGCTGTGATCTGGATGTGGCTTGAGAAAATGTTTTGGGATGTTGATAGTTTTGGGAGTGATATCCTACTGCATTGACTGTATGATCCACTTTCTCTGATAATGGACTGGGACTGTCGTCTTGCTTCAGCCTGTCGGCTTAGTTGAACTGCTTCAATAAGGCTAAGAGATGCCCTTGACTGTAGGTTATCAGATAAATCATCATCCAGTACTCCTACAACAATCCTGTCTCGGATAAGTTCATCTCGTAGTGTTCTGTATTCACAGTCATCAGCTAGTTTGTATAGATCTTGTATGAACGAATCGATTGACTCTTTGGTTGAATTTTTGCTCTGGAAAAAATCGTGTTTTTCTTTGCACCAAAGTGTCCATCAAAGGCTTGAAGAAGTTCTGTGTATGAAATGGTTGCCTCGTTGATATTGAGAGTGATTAAAATATCATCTGCAACATCTCCCATGCAGTAACGGAACGTACTGACCTGGTTGTCTGGTTGTAGATTGATGCTGGTTCTGTAATGTTCAAAACGTCGCCATTTTGTCCAGCTTTCTCCTGTGCCATCGAAAGTTTTTGGAAAGGGAAGCTGCAAGCGTCGAACTGGGTCAGCTTCCCCTGTGTGCTGTGTTGAGCATCTAGTGAAGGGTTCTCCATGGTTTTTTGTTTTGTTTTTTAACCACTAAACCGCTGCCACCATGTAGAATGTTCTTTTAGATAGGATCAAGCAAGAACTAACTCCTTTTGGTACGATCGAGTCGTCGTTCATTCGACCCGAATGTCTCTACGTTTCCTAGTAACGTATCGGATATGCTTAGCAAAGGTTGCGAGGGTTATGTCTCTTAGGTGATTACAGCGTTCGTCATAATATGCTACAGATGGCTCTGGCTAGAAGAAGAAGAAGATGGCGATTGTTTCGAAGTATGGTGCACAAAGGTGGATGAAGTGAGAACATGCTGGTGCGTTGTCTGTAACAAGATTCTGATTTGCGGCTTCAGTGGAAAATGAGCACTATTTTTTCACGCAAAAAGCAAAGACAGGGCACACAAGGCAACACTGCTGTGCGCGAAATGGAATTCAGATTCAGATTCAGAAAACATTATCTCTCATTAAAAGAGAAATTACATTCGTGACTGCTGCCCTAAAAGTTAAGACATGCACATTTATAGTTACAAACGTGACACTGAAAATTAAAATTACTTTCAAACAATAAAACATGCGTGTTTCACCAAAATGGGAATTTCAATCTTTCTCCTTTTTGGTAGTGCAAATAAAGCATGCACTCAGCCACTCATAATTATATATACATACATGTGTGCACGTATGAGAGAGAGAGAGGGAGAGAGAGATACGTGATTTATCATTGAAATCATTATGATAAGACATATTCCAGACATTTCTATTCCTCACTGTTCCAGGACATGCACACATAACACACACACACACACACACACACACACCAGCATCTATACTTTCCTGCTTGCTCACAGAATGCCACCAGCTCCAACACTCCGAATATTGCCACCAGCTCCAACACTCCAAATACTGCCACTAGCTCCAACACTACGAACACTGCCACTAGCTCCAACACTACGAACACTGCCACCAGTTCCAACATTACCACGACTGCCACCAACTCCAAGACCTTCAAAACTGTCCCCCTGTCTAGTGGCTGTGAAACTGTCCCCCTCTCTAATACTACTAAGATAGCCCCCCACTCCAGTGCCACCAGGACTGCCCCCTTCCCACTGCCACTAAAACAACTCCTCTGTGCAGTTCCAGTAGGAATGCCTCTCAGTCTGTCCTCACCCCCACCACTGAAACTGCTTCTCGAAGTGCCATTTCTGAAAACAGGAGTGCTGAAGTCAAGAATGACAATCCAAATACAAGCAAGTTTGCTGCCCATGCAGGTGAAAAGAGGAAGGCTAGTGAACAGGTGACAATAAGGTCTTTATTAAAAAAAAACAACTGTGATTACACATAGTGTACAGACTGTTTTGTGCATAGTGAACATTTCATTTGGACCTGTCAAATGTATGTGAATGAGCTCTAATAGTTGCAATATTTTTTTTCTTTTTGGTGAATGAAGTATAAAACTGACACACCACAACTTTGAGGCCATCAAAAATCTTGTGTATAAGGAAATATTTGACATTCTGAAAAGCTTAATGATCACAGCAAAATAGAGAAAAACAAGACAATTCTACACCCTGGAGTAGTGCTTGAGCTTGGAGCATTTTGTGATCTGAAGAACCAGCAGTCTTCTGTTGTTTTTTTTTTCAAGTAAGTGATTTTAATTGTTGTTCATGGCTGGTTTGTTAGTTGTGTGTCAAGTTTATCACAAAATGTACTTGCATTGTCTATAGAAGGAATATATTAGATTGCTTTCACTCTTTAGGAATAGATATCACTTTTCGGGAATGGAAATATTCGTAGGAGAAAAGAATGTTAGGTTTCAGGAAGATTTTTTTTTTTTTTTTGCTTTCACCCATAACATTCAGAAAGACCTGAAATACTTACAAGAAGTTATGCAGATCTGCCATGCTCTACACTAAGAATCTGATGAAAATAGATCGTCCAAAATCCAGGCAGATTGACTGCATTTCATGGTGGATGCTGTGCCATCTCCAGCATCCATTCAGTGGTTGTAGTTGACTTCCATGTCTGGCACTTGGGCTGGAAGCCACATCCCTCCAGGCCAGTTCCGTTGCCCAACACCAGCAATTCAACAGCGTCTCTGTCAGGCCACCCACAAGGGGACACTGCACATAATGCGATTTTGTTGTCCGGCCACTTCAATGGTGTGTGCTCTGAGGAAACCTATGCCAGCATCACCTTAAGTGCTCTCTACTGGTGACAGTTGCTACATGACTGAGAGCTACTCACAATAACAGAAGACCACCCTATATCTCTTCAACAACACCCCTCCTGCATGCATGGAAGCCTTAAAATGTAAGACCACTTCACTAAGCATAAACTGACTACTAAAAAGCCAAAGAATTCACTAGCAGTTTATGTAGTATCACTCGAGGGTTTGCATCATCATCTTCATTGTTCAAATTTGATCTGTTCAAAGCAAAGCATGTTGAAAATAGTGAATGTCACTTGCAGGAGTTTATGTAGTATCACTCGAGGTTTGCATCATCATCTTCATTGTTCATAATTTGATCTGTTCAAAGCAAAGCATGTTGAAAATAGTGTGACTGAATGGTCATGTACATTTGACTGGGTAGCATGTGTATGTGTGTGAACATTTGAATGGGTAGCATGTGTGTGAGTGTACATAAATGCAAGCAAGTTCTCTGCATGTGCATGTTATTATTTCTTGAAAACGCATCTGTGAATATAAAAGTCTGTATTTATGCAAGTGTCTCATCTTTGAGTATGTTAATCCTTCATAAATTGTCCTTTCTGCTTAATGCATTTGAAAGATGAAGAAAGGAGAGACAGGAATACCACACATTTACTATGAATTATGAAAGAACTGAGAAGGAAAGGGTGTCTACTTTGTGAAAATTAAAAGCATATGTTGGCTGTTTAAAGTCTTTTTTTTTTAAGTCTTTAAAAAAAAAAAAGAGGGGAGAGGAGAGGGACAGTTAAAAAAAAAAATTAGGCCCACATCATGACATGCAGTACAAATTTGTTCAAAAGTTTGTATGTAGTGAAAGATGTTTGTTTTCCTGTTCATTGTCAGAGCAGAACATTACAGAGTAGTATCTTCACATACAATTTTTTTTTTTCAAAACGGAATGGTGGACCTCTTGCTGTAAATGTGTGTACATGTATCAATTTCCCAGGACAACACCGTTTTCCAGAGTCTAAAGTGATCAACATGTGTTGTGGGTGTGGCCTGACTGTCAGTGTTATCAGCATGTGTTGTGGGTGTGGCCTGTCAACGTGATCAGCATGTGTTGTGGGGTGTGGCCTGACAACGTGATCAGCATATTTTGGGTGTGGCCTGACTGTCAATGTGATCAGCATGTGTTGTGGGTGTGGCCTGTCAACGTGATCAACATGTGTTGTGGGTGTGGCGTGGCCTGTCAATGTGATCAGCATGTGTTGTTGGTGTGGCCTGTCAAAGTCATCAGTATGTCTTGTGGGTGTGGCCTGTCAACATCATCAGCATGTGCTATGGGTGTGGCCTGACTGTCAACGTGATCAGCATATGTGTTGTGGGTGTGGCCTGTCAACATGATCAGCATGTATTGTGGGTGTGGCCTGATCTGCATGTGTTGTGGGTGTGGCCTGTCAATGTGATCTGCATGTGTTGTGGGTGTGGCCTGACTGCCCTTTGACCCAGGGCAACCTGACATTGCATTGTGTGCTCCACCCAACCCAAGGTGCAAGCACTATGTCTGCTTAGAAACCAGATTCAGAGTACATGCAGATGAAACTGAAATTCATTCTGAATACACCAAGTGAGGGGTCATTAGTTAGGTAGTAAAGATGAAGAGTGATACCATCAATACTACATTCAGACCAAGAAGTGATGGGTCATTTCCACTGATTTAGCTTGGTGATAAAAATGAAGAGTAGAGCAGTGTTCCTTGTAATGCACAGATTTGGCAACTTGACGCACAGATTTTCACACAACACAGGGTCCCTGTGACAGATTTTTTTGGTCACAGCTATGATTGTTTTTCTGCTGCTTTGTTTTAAGTTGAAAGTTGCAAACTCTTCAAGGGATGCAGTGACTCCATTTTGTTGATAAATGCTGTCAATCCCATTCCATCTTTCAAAGAAGTTGGTCATCATGTGCAGGTAGATTTGGATGACACCAATATTAACACATGCATGCTAGCGCAGCTGATTCTAAGTTATGAACTGGCTGCCTTAACCGGCTTGGGACGATGGGCCACGTATGGGGCTTCCCGGTCAAACACGATGAGCCACAATCGTGGCTCAATTCAAATCTCGCCCTGATAAGAGGCCAATCGAGTGTCCGAATGCAATTAACCAATCGGAAAGTTTGTAGCTATAGTCCTTCGTCTTCCACCTTTGCAAAAACGCCATTTGTATCGACCGATTGACACTTTTTTATCCTCAAAACGAGTGATGTCGAGAGCCACCATGAAGATGAAAATCTTGCTTACGACTCCAGTGACGAGTCTGTGTTTGACAGCAACTCTGACGGGGATTATGAAGGTAAATATGCATGTGTTCTTGTTGCAAACTGAGTGAAAGTGGTTCAAGTGCTTGATGTTGGTGAATGTGGCAGAGATGATTGGAGTGGAGGTGGAGAGAGCTGGAGTGACTGATATGAATGGTTTGTTTACATTGCTTCGTTATCACTGTAGTAGTATTTTCTCGTTGTTTTTGTACTTTGCTAACACGATCTGTTGAATGAAACTTGTGTTTATATACATCAGTCTTTTGGTTTTGCTAGTGATTTGTCACCAGTAGCGCTTGCTACATTAGAAATTTAGTAGGATATTTTTTGAAGGGCAAGTCATGTGGGCGTGGCTGTTTTTTGAAGTAAGCAAGTACAGTCACTTTTCATTTCTCAAAAGTTATTTTCAACAGAATTTAATTTATATTTTCATTAGAATTGTAGAATAAATATGAGAGGATTTCTTCCCCCTTCTTTTCCCATCCCCACATCCATTTGTGTGTGTGTGTGTGTGTGCTGATTTATGGGTTGGGTGGGTGGGAGGGGAGTAGGCTGTAAATGGAAACAAAATCTTTTCACTTAATTCATGATTTTTATCAGAAAACATAAATAATAATAATAGTGTGCTTTCCTTTTTTTGATTCCAGACCCCAGCGGTGAAGATGGAAGTGATGATGATGCAGGTGATGGCCCTGATGTAGTGGACCTTGAAGGTGGCATTTTCTTTGTTTGGAGGGGGGCTGCCCTGAACAGCTACATCATATATGAGAAAAATACCACAGACCAGCCCAAACTGAGCAGATACCACTTCATGGTTCAAGTTGTGGAGTCGCTGGCAGGGAATACTACCCTCACAGGTGGTGAGAAGGCTGCGGACAGCGGCAGAGATACAGGCAGCCAGGGCAGACCCACCTCTGCAAGTTGCTCCAGCCCAGCCTGACCAGCCTCAGTCTGGCCCTGCCCATCCTGGACATCACCTGAGGAAGCTGCCAGTTGAGTACAGAAGGAACTGTGTTGCCGGGCATTATAGGAGAGGAAGATCCTCCTATGAGTGCCCAGCATGTGATGTGGGACTGTGTCCAGGTTGTTTTTTCCCAGGTACCATAGGAGGTAAGTGCCACCTTCTGATGGTATATCGGGATGTGTGGGAACAATGTGCTTGATATTCTGGACAGATCAGAGAAGTGTGTGTGGGATTGTAATATTTTTCTGTGAAACATTTTTTTCTGAGTGCTTTTTAGGGATCTGTACTGGTTACTTTGCTGGACTATTTCTCTCACCATAGCCAAGGTAAGCTGTTTTCTTTTCTTTGCAAAGTTCAAGCTTTCTTTCTAAAAATGTAGAGGTTTCTGGGTCTAATGTTTATATAGAGAGATGTGAAAAGTAAAAACAAGCACTACCCTTAGACATTGTTGCAGTCTTCCATTGTAAGCCATTGTTGTAGAATACACATATAATCATATGCAGTGTCAAGAAGGTTAAGTCAAATGAGAATGCCAGTGATTGTGAACTTAAACAGTGGAAAAAGTAGTGATTCCATGTGTGATATAAGGCTAGTGTGATAGCATTTGATACATCAGAAAGAAGATCCAGCACAGTCCTAGATTAGCAGCAAGATTTGGGAGGGAAGGGAGGAGGGGGTTCAGTGTTCAGAAGCCCCTTCTTTTCCCTTTTTTACGTTTCGTTCTTTCCTTAAAGAACAGTCTCATTCGTCAAACTGAAAACTTCCTCCACAGGAGGAAATAAGCTGGGGAGGGGGTTCTAAAACCGGATTTATTCAGGTTTGTCCCGCTTCTGTTGCTTTTGGTATGAAAGCAGCTCCTGTCAGTGAATGTTGATGCCTGTCTGTGTGTGCTGTGTTTCATGGTGCTGTGCAGCTGGAGGGATGAGTGTCGAAGGTGTAGCATTACTGTATGATTTACAAACTTCAAATTTCTATGTCAATAATCGGGACTCACAGATTTCACCCAAGGACCCTCAGGTTTTGTTTAAAGAGAGTCCTTCCCTTCATTTGCAGTGCTATAAGGAACACTGTAATACTGTCCCATACTACATTCAGAAAAACTAGTGATGGGTAATTTGTGCATAGATTTAGCTTCATAGTAAACATGAAGAGTAATATAGTCCATACTACATTCAGAAAACTAGTGATGGGTCATTTGTGCATTGATTTAGCTTGGTAGTTAAAAATAGAGAGTGATATAGTCAATACTACATTCAGAAAAAAAAGGGTCATTTGTGCATTGTTTTATCTTAGTAGTAGAAATAAACAGCGATACAGTCAATACTGCATTCAGAAAAACAAGTGATGGATTATTTGTGCATTGATAAATTTAGTTGGGTAGCAAAAATGAAGAATGATATTGTCAATACTAGCTAAAATAAGTAACAGTTTGAATGGCAAACAAAAGCTTGGCACACACACAAGAAGTGGCATAGACAACACACTTTGGCAGTACACAAAATTGGTCACAGAATTCTTCTTTTTCTTCTTCTTCTTGTTTTGAAAAAAACTGAACAAAACAAAATGATGGATTAAAAAAAGAATAGTATACTTCTCACCTATGCTTAGTAAATCCATATCTGCAAGTGTGTAGACATTGAGGAAAAAAAGGGATACACAAATGTACATTGTCAGGAAACAAAATGAGAGCTTGGTTACAA
The DNA here is from genome assembly GCA_016801955.1 of Conus betulinus. NCBI lineage: Eukaryota > Metazoa > Mollusca > Gastropoda > Neogastropoda > Conidae > Conus > Conus betulinus. Next base: position 324,485 of record JADBJO010000966.1, on the reverse strand, counting down.
GAAGAGAAATCATGAACATTTTGACAAACAGCAAACAATGGCAAGAAAACCCATCTTATGGACAGGACAATACAATTTCACTGCATGTTTAGGTCAGATATTTAACAGAGCAAGAAAACCAATGTTATGGACAGGACAAAACAATTTCACTGAATGTTTATGTCAGATATTAAACAGTCACTTGGCTTTTTTTTCTTTTTTTTTTGTTGTTTTTTGATACAGTCAACACTTGTCTGAAAGAAAAATCTGTGACAAAATTTAGTCATTTCACAATTACCTGGACATCAAATGAAAAACAAAACCATTTTCCTTGTTATAAAACATATGTAAATGAAAAACAGAACAGTAAAATGATATATGAAAAAACTGATAATTAGATATACTTATATCTATAAAGAAAACAAGAGAGTGTGTTCATGTGTGAGGACTGACTGATACTGTTGCATGTTTTTACATGGTGAAAATGTACCACTTGCACATACTAACCATCATAACACACCCATTCTGTCAAGACAAAAAAAAAACATACTCCACATGCATTCAAATGAAATGTGAAACTTCATTCTGTACAATAATTATCATTTAACAGTATCTACTAGAGATGTATCCAATTTAAAGTACTGTATTTCGTTCAGCTGTCATGTACAGTTATGCATAAGATGGCACGTAAGTAAACACATACACAACATGTAGTATTGCAAAAGGTAACTTCAAGGATATGAAACAACTGCTTTCCTCTGCAATAACCACTGGGAACTGGTACAAAAGCTACTAAGCTTATGTTTATGTTATGTGTTGGTCCCATGACCTGAAGAATTTCCTGTAATTGTACCAGCTGCCATGACGAAGTGGTTAGCGTCACAGACTCCCGGCAGGGAGGATGTGGGTTTGATTCCCATCACAGTCATGTGGTATTTTTTTTGCCCCGACTGGCTCTTTCCCAGATTTGAGTTTGCTACGGGCTGAATTGGGAAGACTGGGACCACACAGTCCATTTCATCCACTTAATGGATGCGTCTCTGAGAGTGTTGCTCAAATTTCCTGATCGACACTGCTGTATCTCTCAGGCCTGGTTGACTCTGGGATATATTTTGAAAGCAAGTGTAGAGTACTGCCCTGCAGTCTCGGACTGGAATGGAAATCCCATAGCATCATCTTCATCATCCTCGTTCTTATCGACCAGCATAAAAAGTCTCAAATTCTGTGACCCTTCATACCCTGCTCTCACAGTGACCTCAGTTTCGATGTCCTCTCCATGTCTATCGCTTTGGTTTGATTCCACTGGGCCACCGGTGTTAGCAACATTTCATGGGGGCTGTTGTTGGACAGACGTAGTGGTGCCCTCCGAGGGAGAGAGCTTGTTTATACCCGCTCCATGACTAATCAACTGTCATCAATAGGAGGCTAAGTAGGTGGTGTACTGCGTATGTTGGATCAGAACAGGCGCTACTGAACACCACAGAAGTGACCGACAACAGTGCAGTCCCCCTCTGGTGGGTTGCCTTTTCATGACTTGACATTGATAGCTCCCTGTGAATTGCCAGTGTTGGGGCTGTGGCAGGATGGGCCAGGCTGGGGGGTTGGGGGAGGGGGCTCGCAATAAGGGCATGGGTGCAATGCCACTGAGGTGGCACATATAATGGGACAGCAAAAGAAAAAAAAATGTCCAATAACCTTTGCTATGCTTACGGGGAAACACAGGACCAGTGACAGTAAAACCAAGACATCTCTTGAACTACGCAAATTATTTCCATGAACGTTTACAAATAGGCCATACACATAATTATCTTTGTATTTTTTCCAAGTGAGAAAAAAGCGATCAGTTTCGCATTTTGACGTTTACAACTTTTCCAAGTGAGACAAAGCGATCAGTTTCTTTGAATACACATTTCTACAATAAGGATCTCATGGACACGTTCACTGTAATCTTTACATCAGACACATTCACTATAATCTTTACACATCGGACACATTCACTGTAATCTTTACATCAGACCCACTCACTGTAATCTTTACATCGGACACATTCACAATAATCTTTACCAGACACACAGAACACATTCACTGTAATCTTTACATCAGACACATTCACTATAATCTTTACATCAGACACATTCTCATTAATCTTTACCAGACATCGGACACACTCACTATAATCTTTACATCAGACACATTCACTATAATCTTTACCAGACATCAGACACATTCACCATAATCTTTACCAGACATCAGACACATTCACCATAATCTTTACCAGACATCAGACACATTCACCATAATCTTACCAGACGTCAGACACATTCACCATAATCTTTACCAGACATAATCTTTACCAGAATCAGACACATTCACCATAATCTTTACCAGACATCAGACACATTCACTATAATCTTTACCAGACATCAGACAAATCACTATAATCTTCATCAGACACATTCACCATAATCTTTACCATACATCACATCACATTCACCATAATCTTTACCAGACATCAGACACATTCACCGTAACCATTACCAGACATCAGACACATTCATCATAACCATTACCAGATATTGGACACATTCACCATAATCTTTACCAGACATTGCTTTTGACTCCATGTCCCTGACGATGTCAATCTTTCATGAACTGTACGTTTCATGGAGCATTCACCACCAGATCTCTCCCGCTGCTGACTGGCTGGTGCTTCCAACACCCAGACTACAGCAAAACTCAGTGAAATGCATGGGTGTGAGAAACTCACATCATCAGGTGTGTACAGTCAGGAGGAGACACTGGGTAAAGTTAAGGGGCTGACCAAAGGATTATATTCTCTTTGTTCTGTATGAGGACAGCTTGAAGCCGTTTCACGACAGCATTGCACCGTCATCTGAGCAGAAGACATCAAATGTGAACAGTTGCAGAATGAATTTCATATAAGCAGTTTTTGTTGCAACTGATACAGTGACATGAAAACTCGACTTCAGCAGGGACAAAGACAATGGCTAAAGTACAGTAGGATTGTCGGGTATATATCAACGTTGCTACAGCAGGGACAAAGACAATGGCTAAGTACAGTAGGATTGTCGGGTTACACTGACGCAAGCACAGTAGGATTGTCGGGTTATATCAACGTTGCTACAGCTGGCCTTGAATGCACTGGGTCAGAGTTGAACAGTTTGTCCTCCAGGCTGAGGAGGAAGCCCAGTGAGGCATCTTCCTCATGGCATGCAGGTGAACACTGGGGTCCCCACCAACTGGAGCTGCACTGCACATCACACTGGACGCAGTCGTAACGTGCACCTGCACTGACCCCTCGACACCTGACCTCTGCCCGTGCACTGCTTCTGACCTCATGCCTTCATCGGATTCAGTATTCATGTTACATGTGTGACCTTGCAAATCCTGGTGGACAGTGACCCTGATGTCAGTCACGCTGGGCTGGGGGCGTTTGGGTGTGGTGCCAGCCTGGGGTCTGACCTCCCTGCCTGAAATGCTCATGGTGGCCACTCGGACCCGCTGGCACGAGGAGCGAATGTTCAACACAAACATCCTGCACATAACCAATCACAATGCGACCAGGCTGTTCTGTAAACTTTCAACACAAACATCCTGCACATAACCATTCACAATGCGACCAGGCTGCTCTGTAAACTTTCAAACACAAACATCCTGCACATACCCAATCACAATGTGACCAGGCTGCTCTGTAAACTTCTTTCAACACAATCATCCTGCACATAACCAATCACAATGCGACCTGGCTGCTCTGTAAACTTTCAACACAAACATCCTGCACATAACCAATCACAATGCGACCAGACTGGTCTGTAAACTTTCAACACAAACATCCTGCACATAACCAATCACAATGCGACCAGGCTGGTCTGTAAACTTCTTTCAACACAATCATCCTGCACATAACCCATCACAATGTGACCAGGCTGCTCTGTAAACTTCTTTCAACACAATCATCCTGCACATAACCAATCACAATGTGACCAGGCTGCTCTGTAAACTTCTTTCAACACAAACATCCTGCACATAACCAATCACAATGCGACCAGGCTGGTCTGTAAACTTTCAACACAAACATCCTGCACATAACCAATCACAATGTGACCAGGCTGGTCTGTAAACTTCTTTCAACACAAACATCCTGCACATAACCCATCACAATGCGACCAGGCTGCTCTGTAAACTTCTTTCAACACAAACATCCTGCACATAACCAATCACAATGCGACCAGGCTGCTCTGTAAACCTCTTTCAACACAAACATCCTGCACATAACCCATCACAATGCGACCAGGCTGCTCTGTAAACCTCTTTCAACACAAACATCCTGCACATAACCAATCACAATGCGACCAGGCTGCTCTGTAAACCTCTTTCAACACAAACATCCTGCACATAACCAATCACAATGCGACCAGGCTGCTCTGTAAACCTCTTTCAACACAAACATCCTGCACATAACCAATCACAATGCGACCAGGCTGCTCTGTAAACCTCTTTCAACACAAACATCCTGCACATAACCAATCACAATGCGACCAGGCTGCTCTGTAAACTTCTTTCAACACAAACATCTGCACATAACCAATCACAATGCGACCAGGCTGCTCTGTAAACCTCTTTCAACACAAAGATCTTGCACATAACCAATCACAATGCGACCAGGCTGCTCTGTAAACTTCTTTCAACACAAACATCCTGCACATAACCCATCACAATGCGACCAGGCTGCTCTGTAAACCTCTTTCAACACAAAGATCTTGCACATAACCAATCACAATGCGACCAGGCTGCTCTGTAAACTTCTTTCAACACAAACATCCTGCACATAACCTTTCATAATGTGACCAGGTTAGTCTGAAAACTTGTTTGCATGGGCATACAATTGTGCATGTCTATTGGATCATTTTCAAGTTTCCTCTCTTTCAGTAATGTTTATCTGTGATATGCATGTGTGTGTGTGTGTGTGTGTGTGTGTGCGTGCAGCTGGCTTGGCACTGAGCAGTAAAAAGAAGAGGAAAAAAAGCTTTAAAAGATAATAGCTGAATATAACGCAACAGGAAATGCTCGCATTGTCTATTTTCACACTTATACATGCATATATGTTTTCAAATACAATTGCCATGTACATGCAGGTGCAAACACAACCATACATGCACATGCATGCCACACCTACAAACATACATGTTCACACACCCATGCCTTGGTTCAATCACACATACAATATTCCTTGCACTGAACAAAACAAATTCATTTTTGCACATGAACCTCAAAATAGCATCTTTCTTGCCCCCTGTGTGGATAGTGGGCTCTTTCATTATGAAATATGCCCCCATTTGAAAATTCTTTGCAAGTAGTTTCATCTTCTCTGTGACTCATAAATTCTGCCTTTTCCCCCTTTCATTGCCTATTTTATGTTCAGGTTGCTGCTTTAGTGCAGTCTGCTGTTTTTTCTGCTTTTGTAGCAAATTCACTTGTCTATTTTCTGATAATTACACTTTTTCCTCTCATTATGATTTATAAGATGTCAGCTTTCTTTGTTATTATTGTTATAATTTGGTGACTAGGCAGTGAAATATAAATGCTATGTAAAATCATTGCACATTATATATTTTTCTACATTGCTTACCCATTTGGCTTTTCTTTTTTAACCATCCTCAGCTTTGCACCTTAACCTTATGACCATGGCCTTTGGGGATTTTTATTTGCTTGCTTGTTTGTTTGTTTTTTGTTTTTTTTTGGGGGCAGGGGGTTGTTATAAACACTACAGAAATGAAGCCTCATATTCTCATCTCCAGCCATTAAAACTCTGTTTTGTTATTTCATTAAGCCCGTTAGTTTTTTTTTTCATCTGGAGATTTTTGGATGTGTAGGATTAGTGGCCAGATGGATGCCTGATTGGTGGATTATTCTCCAGCCATTAAAACTCTGTTTTGTTATTTCATTAAGCCCATTAGTGTTTTTTCATCTGGATTAGTGGTATTCATGGATGTGTAGGATTAGTGGCCAGATTTAGCTGATGCCTGATGGTGGATTAACTTTTGTGCCACACACAGCCCACAGTGGCTGGTAACACAGACATGTCGGTGGGGAGGAGCCAACCACCAGGTGGCAGTATGGCTGTTGTATGCCGCTGACACACAGGAACATAAATGCTCCCTTTTTGCCAGTCTACAGTCAAAGGAAGTGAACCATATCAAACATGTAGTATGAAGTCCTAGCTAGTGGCAAGCTTTAATTTTGTTGTTATAGAGGCAACCTTTTCACCCAAAGAGATTAACTTCCATATCAAACATCAAGTATAAAGTCCTAGCTAGTGGCAAGCTTTAATTTTGTTGCTATAGAGGTGACCTTTTCACCCAAAGAGATGAAGAACATGGCCACCCAGCCTGTGCTGGGAGTATTTCCACGTGGTAGGGATAGAATTTCTTGCCTCAGCAATATCTTGGAATTTTCGACTTGCTAGGGATAGAATTTCTTGCCTCAGCAATATCTGGGAGTGTTTCGACATGGTAGGGATAGAATTTCTTGTCTCAGCAATATCTGGGAGTGTTTCCCACATGGCAGGGATAGAATTTCTTGCCTCAGCAATATCTGGAAATGATTCCACATTTTCTGGATAGAATTTCTTGCCTCAGCAGCAATGTCTGGGAGTGTTTCCACATGCCAGGGATAGAATTTCATGCCTCAGCAATATCTGGGAGTGTTTCCACACGGCAGGGATAGAATTTCTTGCCTCAGCAATATCTGGAAATGATTCCACATTTTCTGGATAGAATTTTCTTCTTGCCTCAGCAATGTCTGGGCTAGACTGCCTTTGAGCCATTGCACTAAGTGTTGGAAAGACTACTACAGCAAAGTGGTCTGGATGAAAAGCTGAGTGATGGTTAGGTGCACATGTATACAAAACCATTCTAAAAGGAAATGTCACCGCACATTTTTTTTACACTGAACTCTGCTCTCCCAACCTCTTTTTTTTTTCAAACATCTGTACAAAACCAGACTCACATTTTTTGTGCCTTTTCCCTTACTTTGCTGGCGTCATCTCACCAAACAAAAGTAAACAAGACCATCAACTCTCAAACTGTTTCTGTCTCAAATGTGCTGTGACATTAGCTGACAGGTCCTTCAAAGTATTTCCTGTGCAAAGGTCGTGCTGTGTCCTTTCTACTAACTCATTCTATACTAGCTATTATCTCCCTTACTTCCCTCAGAAACTGACCATTTCTATATATTTTTTTTAAAAATCATTTTAAAAAATAGAATATACACAGACATATGATTTTTTCAAGTTATGTTCATAAATAACTGAGAAACCACACACAATATAGCAAAGTTATTTTTCTATTTATTGGGCAATACAGTATATGCATGACAAAGAAAATGAGACTTTGCATGTCATGTAAAAATATGGGTGGTACACACCCTATGAACAAAAAAATTACATTAACTGGTTTTATGCCCTGAAATTATTCAACTGTTTGCAACAATTCAAGGGCTTCAGTGGCACTGTAACGGCGATCTGTAGTGTTTCTTTCACCACGCATGCTTGACAAAGTAGCAGACAATGCCTTGTTACCATGTCAAGCCACACCAAGCTGGTGACGTGGTGTGAAAAGCTTATGCTAGTGAGCATTCGCTTGCAAAGCATAAATAAACAGTGTGCCTGCACTCTAATTAGTATGCAGGAGCTATCTGTAACACATAGTTTTGTATAAAAGGTTCACTCACTTCGGAGAAAAGTTTGAAGCTTTGGACCACAAATGCCGTCCTTAGTATACAAAGGTTGTGAACATACGGACCAGATGTGCGGTCCCTTGTTATAGAAAGAGCTAACACATAGCAATTGGCTGTTATGATGACGTAATTGAGGCCATATAAAGGTCAGAAAGTGCGCAAGTCACCTGTCAACATGCATTGGAGCACAAAGCTGTAGGGAACTGTCATACCTATACAGCGGCTGTCATCTTAAAACCAACCCGCAGCACTGGTCAGACACTCAGTCTGGACTCTTTCTGGTCTGTACCAATCATCTTCGATTGTTGTGTGTGTGTGTATGCACGAGTATTCTTGTGTATGTCCCCCATGAGTACCGTATGTCCCCCATGAGTACCACATCACTCCGCATTGTTTTGTAATTATCTAACACATTTAAAAGTTCAACAACAAAGAACTGTAGATGAGCAATTTGAAAGGAAGACAAAATCAGAATAAACACCATCTTCATTCTGTGTGGGATAATCTGAATGGCTGTGTCCAAAGGTCTTCGTGATTTACCTAATAAATCATAATGATTAATCCCACGCCTTCCCTCCTCTTCTAATCCACACATACACACACACACACACACACTCTCACTCACACACACACACACACACACACACACACACACACAAACACACACACACACACACCCTACCTGAGAGAAAAGAGCTCAATGAGGACCGCCAGGCTGATGACAAGGATGCGGAGGTAGCTGGAGTCTGAGATGGTGGAGTGGCAGGCAGCGTAGGCGGCAAAGGGCAGGCCGGTCAGAAGCAGGAGGGCCAGGAAGGTCTGCAGCCAGTGGCGGGGCCGCAGGCCCCTCGGCACCCAGTACCGCGCCTGCAGCTTGTTGTACTGGGATGGGGGTGGGGGAGAGAGGGGAGGAAGTCAATTATCATTATCTTTGTTATCATCCTAAGGGCTCCCACTTCACATATTCACAGATTTCAGCCACATTTAAACATGAGAAACTAGAAACACCAAAATGTGCTTCACAGACAAAAAAGAAAAAAAATGTGCTTGTGACGAAAAAAAAAGTATGTGAAATGAAAATATTGGAGTGGAATGTGCTTCAGAGACAAAAAAAAGTATGTGAAAAGAAATATTGGCAGTGGATTGTGCAGAATGGCAGTCACATTTCTAGTTTGCCTGCAGATGACATGCTTGTCACAGAATCTTCTTGTCAACTGCTACGTCAAAGCTAGCAGTCACCACTATGTCTGCCCAGGTGAAGGCATGTGTCCACACAGTGCAACACAGTGACAGTGTCGCAAGAATAGTATGTGTGTGGTCCTGGTCACTGCTGCTTGATTGCCGGTTAGAAGCATCTCAATCATGGTGGTCCTGTACAGTTCACAAATCCAACTGACTGCCGGTTAAAAGCATCTCAATCATGGTGGTCCTGTACAGTTCACAAATCCAACTGACTGCCGGTTAAAAGCATCTCAATCATGGTGGTCCTGTACAGTTCACAAATCCAACTGACTGCCGGTTAAAAGCATCTCAATCATGGTGGTCCTGTACAGTTCACAAATCCAACTGACTGCCAGTTAAAAGCATCTCAATCATGGTGGTCCTGTACAGTTCACAAATCCAACTGATTGCCAGTTAAAAGCATCTCAATCATGATTGTCATTTACAGTTCACAAGTCCAGCTGATTGCCAGTTAAAAGCATCTCAATCATGATTGTCATTAACAGTTCACAAGTCCAGCTGATTGCCAGTTTAAAAGCAACTCAATCGTGGTGGTTTCTTTACAGTTCACAAGTCCAACTCATTGCCAGTTAAAAGCAACTCAATCGTGGTGGTTCTTTACAGTTCACAAGTCCAACTCATTGCCAGTTAAAAGCATCTCAATCGTGGTGGTTCTTTACAGTTCACAAGTCCAACTCATTGCCAGTTAAAAGCAACTCAATCATGGTGGTTCTTTACAGTTCACAAGTCCAACTCATTGCCAGTTAAAAGCAACTCAATCGTGGTGGTTCTTTACAGTTCACAAGTCCAACTCATTGCCAGTTAAAGCAACTCAATCGTGGTCTTCTTTACAGTTCACAAGTCCAACTCATTGCCAGTTAAAAATGCAAGGCTCAATCATGGTGGTTCTTTACAGTTCACAAGTCCAACTCATTGCCAGTTAAAAGCAACTCAATCATGGTGGCATGATCAGAATCATTCTGTCCCCCAGAATGCCTTCCTCGACCATTGCTGACCCTGGAGCCCAACATTAATCTGGTCTGAATGGAACAGAATGCACAGGTTGGTCTGAATGGAACAGATGGTATAGGTTGGTCTGAATGGAACAGATGCACAGTTGTTGGTCTGAATGGAACAGAATGCACAGGTTGGTCTGAATGGAACAGATGGCGTATAGGTTGGTCTGAAAGGAACAGATGGCGTAGGTTGGTCTGAAAGGAACAGATGGCATAGGATGGTCTGAATGGAAGTTGGTCTGAATGGAACAGATGGCATAGGTTGGTCTGAATGGAACAGATGGCGTAGGTTGGTCTGAATGGAAGTTGGTCAATGGAACACATGGCATAGGCTGGTCTGAATGGAACAGAATGCATTGGTCGGTCTGAATGGAACAGAATGCATAGGCTGGTCTGAATGGAACAGATGGCATATGTTGGTCTAAATGGAACACATGACATAGGTTGGTCTGAATGGAACAGAATGCATAGGTTGATCTGAATGGAACAGAATGCATAGCTTGGTCTGAATGGAACAGGATGCACAGGTTGGTCTGAATGAAACCGAATGCATAGGTTGGTCTGAATGGAACAGATGGCACAGGTTGGTCTGAATGGAACAGACGGCACAGGTTGATCTGAATCGAACAGATGGCATAGGCTGGAAACAGCAGCTGAGGGTCAGAGGCTGAAATTTCCTCTTCTCTTTCCCTCTCCTTTCTAATCTTACATTTATTAAAAAGAAGTGTCTAGCTCTGTGATTTGTTGAGAACTGTAAACTGTCATGTGACTGGTGCTCACTTGGCACGGCGGTCACCTGGTGTCTGTTCTGGTCCCGGCCCCACAGCACTAAAGAATATTTCTGCTGGAAATGTTTGTTGCACAGTAAACCTTTTCACCAAAGACCCACATCTCCACTTCTGATTTCAAAATTATCTCACACATTTCCTCCCTACTCGTCCTTTTGGTGAATGGACAAGGTTGAGAATTCCTTGTTCGCTCTGCGTGCCTCTGCTCTCCCTGTGTTCCAGCTGAATGAGAACCGTCAGCAGTATTAACAGAAATGGTGCACATGTAGCTGGTGCATCATGGAGGCAAAATGTACCTCCCTTCTTTATTACTTCCTATACAACATGACATTACAGTGGTAAATCATACAGTATGGAGTGATGACGTGTGCAGTATCATCTGTTGTTCTGTCTAGCATAGTTTGTTATTTCATACTGCACCCTTACCATTTCATGCTGAACATGAAGGGGGAAAAAAAAAAAAAAAAATCAAAACAGAAACACAATTAAGATGTAGTTTTAAAAACCCGTAAAAGATGGTTACCCTTTGTCCACAAAAACGACATTCTGGACAGCTGTCGTTGGCAGCACTCTGTAACACAAGTGTTGTACTTTTGTTTATCGATTCATCAACATCAAAACTTCATCAGTATTACATCAACATCAAAACTTCATCAATATTACAGTCATCATCATTAGCATCACAGTTGATTCTCAAAATGAGTTAAAAAAAACAATAGCATGGAGATCTTTTTTACTGTTTGATGAGCACCCAGTTAACAACTTTTTTTTTTTCTCATGGGAATCGTTCTTTAACTGAACCATCAAATATGAATATTACCAGAAACAAACTCGCGCGCGCGCGCGCGCACACACGCACACACACACACACACACACACACGTTCATAGAACAGGCCTTGAAAGTTTGGCAATGATGGAGCCAGGCAAGGGAGCTTACCTCTACCAGCCATTTCTTGAGGCAGTCGTGGTGCACGGCAGCGACGTCCCCTTTACAGGCACAGGGCTGGATGAGAGGGGTCCGGCATCATGACGCTCCGGGTCGTAACAGATCCAGCAGTCTGGTCTGCCTGCCTTGACTGGCTGTAACACCACCACTCCATCATCAGTCAGTCAATCCATTGTCAGCCATCTCATCAGTCAGTCAATCCATTGTCAGCCATCTTGTCAGTCAGTCAATCATCATTGTCAGCCATCTCGTCAGTCAGTCAGTCAGTCCAATCCATTGTCAGCCATCTCATCAGTCAGTCCAGTCAGTCATCATCAGTCAGTCAGTTCACCGTCAGTCATCTCTCATCAGTCAGACAGTCCACTGTCAGTCATCTCATCAGTCAGTCAGTCCATCATCAGTCAGTCAGTCCATTGTCAGTCATCTTGTCAGTCAGTCCACTGTCAGTCATCTCTCAGTCAGTCAGACCATAGTAATTCATCTCATCAGTCAGTCAGTCCATAGTCAGTCATCATCTCATCAGTCAGTCAGTCCATCATCAGTCAGTCAGTCAGTCACTGTCAGTCATCTTGTCTGTCAGTCACATCGTCAGTCATCTCATCAGTCAGTCAGTCCATGTCAGCCATCTCACCAGTCCAGTCAGTCCATTGTCAGCCATCTCATCAGTCAGTCAGTCCATTGTCAGTCATCTAATCAGTCAGTCAATCCATTGTCAGTCATCTCATCAGTCTGTCAGTCTCATCAGCCATCTCATCAGTCAGTCCATCGTCAGCCATCTCATCAGTCAGTCAGTCCATGTCAGCCATCTCATCAGTAGGCAGTCAGTCATCATCAGTCAGTCCATCTCAGTCATCTCATCAGCAAGTCAGTCCATTGTCAGTCATCTCATCAGTCAGTCCATTGTCAGTCATCTCATCAGTCAGTCAGTCATCATCAGTCATCATCATCATCAGTCAGTCAATCCCATTGTCAGTCATCTCATTGGTCAGTCCATTGTCAGTAATCTTGTCAGTCAGTCAGTCCATCATTCAGTCAGACATCACGTCAGTCAGTTCATTGTCAGCCATCTCATCAGTCAGTCAGTTCATTGTCAGCCATCTCATCAGTTCATCAGTCAGTCCACTGTCAGTCATCTCATCAGTCAGTTCATTGTCAGCCATCTCATCAGTCAGTCAGTCCACTCAGTCAGTCATCTCATCAGTCAGTCAGTCATCATCAGTCAGTCATCTCATCAGTCAGTCAGTCCACTGTCAGTCATCTCATCAGTCAGTCCACTGTCAGTCATCTCATCAGTCAGTCAGTCCACTGTCAGTCATCTCATCAGTCAGTCAGTCCACTGTCAGCCATCTCATCAGTCAGTTCAGTCAGTATTGTCATCCCATCTCAGTCAGTCAGTTCATTGTCATCATCTCATCAGTCAGTCCATTGTCAGCCATCTCATCAGTCAGTTCATTGTCAACCATCTCATCAGTCAGTCAGTCCATTGTCAGCCATCTCATCAACCGATTCATTGTCAGCCATCTCATCAGTCAGTGCATTGTCAGTCATCTCATCAGTCAGTCAATCCACCATCTGTCCTATGGCTTGCTGCAGTGATCAATTAATTTTTTTTTCTAAACAATGCAATGGAGTTTTCAATGCCAGCATTCCATCGCAGACAGACACATATCTCTCCACTCATAGTTTTCACACTAAATATCTTTAATCATGCATACATGTCAGCTGCCAGTATCAAATGTTCAATGCCAGCATTTCATTGTAGACAGACACATATCACTCAGCTCACAGTTTTCACACTGATCTCTTTAATCATGCGCCCATGTCACTTGCCTTTGTCAGTCAAACGTGTCATAGCTATGCTCACTGCCCTGAGCACTTATGGGGACTCCCTCCCCCGCCATCGATCTGTCTCCATCCTCCTGCTCTGTCAGTTTGCGGCGACGCTGGAAGTCGAAGGAGCGGAAAATCCGTTTGGGGTTCAGCACCCACAATTCCTCAGGTCTGCAACAGGGGAACAGGGCTGGCTGGTCATCACTACCCAAACTAGAATGAAACTGGGGGAACAGGGTCATGGGGTTTGGCTAGTCATCGCTATCCTAATTAGAGGGAAACAGGGGGAACAGGGCCATGGGGTTTGGCTAGTCATCGCTATCCTAATCAGAGGGAAACAGGGGGACAGGGTCATGGGGTTTGGCTAGTCATCGCTATCCTAATTAGAGGGAAACATGGGGAACAGGGCCATGGGGTTAGGCTAGTCATCGCTATCCTAATTAGAGGGAAACAGGGGGAACAGGGCCATGGGGTTTGGCTAGTCATCGCTATCCTAATTAGAGGGGAACAGGGCCAATGGGGTCTGGCTAGTCATCGCTATCCTAATTAGAGGGAAACAGGGGGAACAGGGTCATGGGGTTTGGCTAGTCATCGCTATCCTAATTAGAGGGAAACAGGGGGAACAGGGTCATGGGGTTTGGCTAGTCATCGCTATCCTAATTAGAGGGAAACAGGGGGAACAGGGCCAAGGGGGTTTGGCTAGTCATCGCTATCCTAATTAGAGGGAAACAGGGGGAACAGGGCCATGGGGTCTGGCTAGTCATCGCTATCCTAATCAGGGAAACAGGAGGAACAGGGCCATGGGGTTTGGCTAGTCATCGCTATCCTAATTAGAGGGAAACAGGGGGAACAGGGCCATGGGGTTTGGCTGCTTATCGCTATCCTAATTAGAGGGAAACAGGGGGAACATGGGGTTTGGCTGGTCATCGCTATCTTAATTAGAGGGAAACAGGGGAACAGGGAACAGAATCGTCAGTTCATGCCAGGTCAGGTCATATCCTAATTGGAGGCCATGGGGAACAATGGGTGTCAATGTCACTACCCAAATTGGAGTGAAACAGGGGGGAAACATGTGTGGCTAGTCAATGTCCATGCAGTTCGCAGGTCATCACTATCCAAACTAGGGAAAACAGGGGGAACAGTGTGAGGCCATGTCCACTGCAGTTTTGGCAGGTCATGGTGTGGCCAATGTCCCATGCATAGAGGGAAGGTCATCACTAACGGTGTGCGGCAAATGTTGGTGCGGCAAGAGTTGGATTCAATCAATATTTAACCTTAAGAAAAATGGAACAGTGAAAGTGTGTGAGTATGCATGTGTGTGTTTTCTTTAAATCAAAGTCATCCTTCTTTCAATATTTGGGTGATGTAAGATGTGTGTGTGTGTGTGTGTGTGTGTGTGTGTGTGTGTGTGTGTGTGTGTAAGCACGCATGAGAGAGAGACAGAGAGAGAGAGAGAGAGAGAGAGAAATGGTCCAGTATGTATAGTGATCAGCCGACAAATGTATTCAATGTCAACAATCATTGAGAATGATGGCGATGTATGGCGATGCAGCCAACAACACATGGCGACTTCAATGTTGCCAGTCGTTGAGAATGTATGGCGACTAACCACAAACATTTATTCAATGTAACAGTCGTTGAGAATGTATGGTGACTAACTGACAACATGTATTCAATGTTAACAGTTGTTGATAAATGTATGGCAACTCTAACCGACAATGGAACCGACAACATGCATTCAATGGTAACAGTTGTAGAAAATGTTCTGCAACTGACTGACAACATGCTGGTAAGTGTGTGAAAATGCCAACTGGCAACTGAATCTATGGTATCATCCCGCATTACAATGCTGCCAACTGATAGTGTGGAATCTATGTGGTGATCATCCCGCAATATTTGGTGAATGCTGCCAACTGACAGTGTGGAATCTATGTGGTGATTGTCCCGCAATATCTGGTGAATGTTGCCAACTGACAGTGTGGAATCTATGTGGTGATCATCCTGCAATATTTGGTGAATGCTGCCAATTGACAGTGTGGGGTACAGAAAAACAACTGTTCCACAACATGTGCCAGTGCTGACACTGACTGGGTGAGCAACACATGGCCTTTGTCTAATACTGTGTAGTCAGTGTTGATTACTGACAGAGTGGGGTCGATATAAGCATGCCATTCTCTATCAACAGCCAACCCCCCCCCCCCACCCCCCCACTGAAAAGAATCAGTTTCACCATAATTAGGCAACATCACATTTTTTTAACAAAGAGCACATATACATTATCTCCATCATGAATAGAACGCAGGTGCTTCTTTGGTCAATGAAGACCGAGGTAACATTTGAATACACGTCATCTTTGTCCAGGATGCTCGTGTACATACACAACATGTATGTGAGCCTGCACCTATATAATCACAGCCACATGTGCACACAGTACGCAAAATGCATGCAACTATAAATGTGCATACACATCAAATACATGTGCATGTGCGCACATCGCACACACACACACACACACACACACACACACACACACACAACACACACACACACACACACACACACACCTTCACAGGATCACAAAACCACTCACTGGCCACAGTTCCAAAGAACACAGGGGAAACACAGGCACACACCAAACTCCACGATGCGGAAACCAATGTCGTAGAAGTTCTGCACCTTAGCACTGGCAGAACCTAGTCAACACACACAAGCTTCCATCAGGACAGAACCACGCACACACCTTCCATCAGAACCATGCACACACCTTCCATCAGAACCATGCACACACCTTCCATCAGAACAGAGCCATGCACACACACCCTCCATCAGAACAGAACCATGCACACACCTTCCATCAAGACAGAACCATGCACACACCTTCCATCAGAACAGAACCATGCACACACCTTCCATCAGAACAGAACCATGCACACACCTTCCATCAGAACAGAACCATGCACACACCTTCCATCAGAACAGAGCCATGCACACACCTTCCATCAGAACAGAACCATGCACACACCCTTCCATCAGAACAGAACCATGCACACACCTTCCATCAAGACAGAACCATGCACACACCTTCCATCAGAACAGAACCATGCACACACCTTCCATCAGAACAGAACCATGCACACACCTTTCATCAGGACAGAACTATGCACACACCTTCCATCAGGACAGAACTATGCACACACCTTCCATCAAGAACAGAACCATGCACACACCTTCCATCAGAACAGAACCATGCACACACCTTTCCATCACAACAGAACCATGCACACACCTTCCATCAGAACAGAACCCATGCACACACCTTCCATCAGAACAGAACCATGCATACACCTTCCATCAGAGCAGAATCATGCACACACCTTCCATGAGAGCAGAACCATGTACACACCTTCCATTAGAGCAGAACCATGCACACACCTTCCATCAGAACCATGCACACACCTTCCATCAGGACAGAACCATGCACACACCTTCCATCAGAACCATGCACACACCTCCATCAGGACAGTACCATGCACACACCTTTCATCAGAACAGAACCATGCACACACCTTCCATCAGAACAGAACCATGCACACACCTTCCATCAGAACAGAACCATGCACACACCTTCCATCAGAACAGAACCATGCACACACCTTCCATCAGGACAGAGCCATGCACACACCTTCCATCAGAACAGAACCATGCACATGCCTTCCATCAGAACAGAACCATGCACACACCTTCCATCAGAACAGAATCACGCACACACACTTCCATCAGAGCACAACCATGCACACACCTTCCATCAGAACCATGCACACACCTTCCATTAGGACAGAATCACGCACACACCTTCCATCAGAACCATGCACACACCTTCCATCAGAACAGAACCATGCACAAAACTTCCATTAGGAAAGAACCATGCACACACCTTCCATCAGAACAGAACCATGCACACATCTTCCACCAGAACAGAACCATGCACACACCTTCCATCAGAACAGAACCATGCACCCGCCCTCCATCAGAACAGAACTATGCACACACCTTCCATCAGACAGAACCATGCACACACCTTCCATCAGAACAGAACCATGCACATGCCTTCCATCAGAACAGAACCATGCACACACCTTCCATCAAGACCAAACCATGGACACACCTTCCATCAGGACAGAACCATGCACAAAACTTCCATCAGGACAGAACTATGCCCAAAACATCCATTTGGATCAGGGTCTGCCAGAAATGCACAGAGCAAAAACTTTCCCTCACAGAACACTAGTCATGTTTCATCAAGTCCCTACATGGCACAATCCTGAAACGGCCTCAGAGCCAACAACAGTTTGTTGGTAATGTTCTAAATGTACCCATGGCATCTGGATCTGTCACTCTCACTATCCTCCAGTCTGTTGGTAATGTTCTAAATATAGCCATGGCATCTGGATCTGTCACTCTCACTATCCCCCAGTCTGTTGGTAATGTTCTAAATATAGCCATGGTATCTGGATCTGTCACTCTCACAGTCCCCCAGTCTGTTGGTAATGTTCTAAATATAGCCATGGCATCTGGATCTGTCACTCTCACTATCCCCCAGTCTGTTGGTAATGTTCTAAATATAGCCATGGCATCTGGATCTGTCACTCTCACTATCCTCCAGTCTGTTGGTAATGTTCTAAATATAGCCATGGCATCTGGATCTGTCACTCTCACTATCCCCAGGTCTGTTGGTAATGTTCTAAATATAGCCATGGTATCTGGATCTGTCACTCTCACTATCCCCCAGTCTGTTGGTAATGTTCTAAATATAGCCATGGCTTCTGGATCAGTCACCCTCACTGTCCTCCAGTCTGTTAGTAATGTTCTAAATATAGCCATGGCATCTGGATCAGTCACCCTCACTATCCCCCAGTCTGTAGGTAATGTTCTAAATATAGCCATGGTATCTGGATCAGTCACCCTCACTATCCCCAGGTCTGTTGGTAATGTTCTAAATATAGCCATGGTATCTGGATCGGTCACCCTAACAGTCCCCCAGTCTGTTGGTAATGTTCTAAATATAGCCATGGCATCTGGATCAGTCACCCTCACTATCCCCCAGTCTGTTGGTAATGTTCTAAATATAGCCATGGCATCTGGATCTGTCACTCTCACAGTCCTCCAGTCTGTTGGTAATGTTTCTAATATAGCCATGGTATCTGGATCAGTCACCCTCACTATCCCCAGGTCTGTTGGTAATGTTCTAAATATAGCCATGGTATCTGGATCGGTCACCCTAACAATCCCCCAGTCTGTTGGTAATGTTCTAAATATAGCCATGGCATCTGGATCTGTCACCCTCACTATCCCCCAGTCTGCTGGTAATGGTCTAAATATAGCCATGACATCTGGATCTGTCACCCTCACAGTCCCCCTCTCTGGGCTCTTTGGTGCAGTCAGGACATGGCAGGTTTGCATTCGCTTTGGTAAAAAAAAAATAACACAGCATACCTTCACATGTTGTTGTTCTGGTGGTGTCAGTGTAGTGTTAGGCAGGTCCCCCTTTCCCTGCTCTTGCCCACATCATACATAATAACCAGAGGCCCACACTAAGGTTTCCCAGTGTCATGTACACATACATCATACATGATGACCCTGACTTAGGTTTGCCAGTGTCATGTACACATCATACATGATAACCAAAGGCCCTCACTAAGGTTTCCCAGTGTCATGTACACATCATACATGATAACCAAAGGCCCTGACTAAGGTTTCCCAGTGTGGAAACATGACATGATATGTACACAGAAAGGGCTAGGTTCGTAGTTGTGTGCCACCATATCTTGTAACATGACACCACAAATATACATGACGGCATGCAAGGCCCTTCCTTGTTCTTCCTGACACTGAAACATGACACATCACTGACACATGCGACGTGCACTGTCCTTACTTGTGCTTCCAGACATCAAAGGCGACGTCGGAGACAAGGAACAGGGCGGTGATGAGCTGCAGGGCGGCCTGGGCAATCAGCCCCAGGCGGGACATGTGCAGCTGCCACGTGTCCAGCCCGCTCTCTCCGACACCCTGAAGGCCCCGCGCACCTGTCCACAATGTCATCATTGTCATCATCACCTGTCCACAGCATCATCATCATCATCATCATCATCATCATCACCACCTGTCCACAGTGTCATCATCATCACCTGTCTACAGCATCACCATCATCATCATCACCTGTCCACAGCATCATCATCATCATCACCTGTCCACAGCATCATCATCATCATCACCTGTCCACAGCGTCATCATCATCATCACCTGTCCACAGCGTCATCATCATCATTATCACCTGTCACAGTGTCATCATTCATCATCATCACCACCTGTCCACAGCGTCAACATCATCATCACCACCTGTCCCACAGCGT
>JADBJO010000966.1:264533-299533 GCA_016801955.1 Conus betulinus | reverse complement strand
TTCATCTTCAGGAACAATTGATAGCCTGTCTTAATACTGTATACTGATTGATCATTCATTCTCATCTTCAGAACAATTGGTTGCCTGTCTTAATAACGTATCCTGATTGATCATTCATTCATCTTCAGGAACAATTGGTAGCCTATCTTAATTTCGTATACTGACTGATTATTCATTCATCTTCAGGAACAACTGTAAGCCTGTCTTAATAATGTATCCTGACTGATCATTCATTCATCTTCAGGAACGATTGGTAGCCTGTCTTAATACTGTATACTGACTGACTATTGATTGCCTTTCTTAATCATGTATTTAGATTGACTCATCATTCATCTATAGGTCACTTGGCAGCCTGTCTTAATACTGTATACTGACTGATTATTCATTCATCTTCAGGAACAACTGGTAGCCTGTCTTAATACTGTATACTGATTGATTATTCATCCATCTTCAAGAACAATTGGTAGCCTGTCTTAATAATGTATCCTGATTGATTCATTAATCATCTGCAGGAACACTTGACAGCCTTTCTTAATACTGTATCCTGATTGACTGAATAGTGATATTTAGGAACACTCAGTAGCCTCTCTTCATAATGTGCCCAGACTGATTAATTGTTTATCTTCAGGAACATTTAGTGACCTTTCTTACAAATGTTTCCTGAATGATTAATCATTTATGTTTGCTTACACTTGAAAGCTTTTCTTAACAATATATCATAATCGATTAATCAAAGTCAGCACACTCTCTACCAACTGATCACCAAATTTGCTTAGGAAATAATTCAAGAGATTGTCCCCTCTTGTTGTGACGTATTTCAGTGTACACACACAACAGGTCACGGCCATATCATGATCACATGGTGTATTCTTTCACTGGTTTAGTTCCAGTGTACACTCACAACAGGTCACGGCCATATCATGATCACGTGTGTGTGTTCTTTCACTGGTTTAGTTTCCAGTGTACACTCACAACAGGTCACGGCCATATCATGATCACATGGGGTGTTCTTTCACTGGTTTAGTTCCAGTGTACACTCACAACAGGTCACGGCCATATCATGATCACATGGGGTGTTCTTTCACTGGTTTAGTTCCAGTGTACACTCACAACAGGTCACGGCCATATCATGATCACATGGTGTATTCTTTCACTGGTTTAGTTCCAGTGTACACTCACAACAGGTCACGGCCATATCATGATCACATGGTGTATTCTTTCACTGGTTTAGTTCCAGTGTACACTCACAACAGGTCACGGCCATATCATGATCACATGGTGTGTTCTTTCACTGGTTTAGTTCCAGTGTACACTCACAACAGGTCACGGCCATATCATGATCACATGGGGTGTTCTTTCACTGGTTTAGTTCCAGTCATGCCCAGCATCCAACATGAAGATCATGTTTTGGTCTTTCCACCTCCACCTGGAGTTCTTGTTGCATGTGTAGCCGTGTGCTAACAGTGTATGTTTCTTGGTCACCCCATCATAAACGAGATATTTTGTTCGTGAGTTATCTTCCCCCTTACCTCCCTTGGTGAATCTCAGTTTTTCATTGTGTACATTCCTTAAATCATGAATACCTCAGAACCTACATAGTGGTGTATACATCGCTGAAGTCACAAGAAATTAATGTATTCTATTCATTACAGTCGTACTGGACTGAGAAGCCCATATTTTCCCTAAAACTGGTATTTCGACCAAATTAATCTTGGCGCCATTTTGAATTGTTCGACGAACAAAACCGTAAATAATTCTTGATTTCACAAAAAAATATGAGAGAATCCAAAGAATCCATGAATGCGCACTGAATGTAAAGTCCATAAGCTCTCATTTCGTATATCGCATGCCTATGATCTTTTCTGTACAAGCTTGCGACTATACGAAATGACTTGACGGCGCCGTCTCTTGAGCGAGTCGCTTTCTTTATTCATTGTCGGAGTTCTGATCTAAATTGTTTTTTATGAAATTTGGACTTCCCTATCGAAATCTTTTTAATAACTTCGTTTCTATGCTAGAAGCAGCCGAAAATATATAAAAAAAATTTTATCCTATGAACCATTCCAACGGAATAACATTTTATCGAAAATCGTGTTAAAAACACATGGCGATGGCCATGTGACGATATGGCAGGTTGTGTTTTCTATCAAATTTTAAACGCAAAGTTCTCCACTTGGACGGCATCTTTGATAATGAAATTTATATGTATAAAAAGAGCGAAATGCCAGCTTTTCAGTCATTACAAAATTATTTCACGCAGTTTGCTTTTTGTCATCGAAATAAAGGAAAATATGACGTAAACTCGTTAAAAGTGGCTTCATTCTCAGACTTTAATTGCCAATAACTTTACACAGTCGCAGAATTGCCAAATAAGACTTATTGCATTTTATTCCTTCGGTTCTGAGGTTTTCATCGATATCCAATATGTTTAGATACTTTGAATGTACGGCGAGCTAGACAACGCAGAAGCTGTGACAGATAGCACAAATTTCATTATTTGCTGTCTCGCGAGGCTCATTTTGCCTGCGGCGCTGCGTTGTCGGCTTTGCAGTCCGGTCAGGCTGTATATATATATATGAGGCGCGGCGTGAATGGACAGAGGAGTGTCGCCCAGAGTGTGCGAGCAGTGTTGCCTAGAGTGGTCCCCGTGTGAGCGATCAGCGAGAGTGCTCAGTGCGCTGAGTGCTGAGAGAGAGAGAGAGCTCCCAGGGCTGTGTTCCTGGGTTGAGCTTATTATGGAAGGGCAATAAAAGAAGAAAAACCATGTCATCCTGTGTCTTCTTGACTGGCTGCTGTCCCTTGGTTTCTGCGCATATCACCATCTGCCTGTCTTCACCTGCACACCCCTTACACCTCCACACCATCACAACTGGCGCTGCGAGCAGGATTGAAGACAGAAGGGACCAAGAAGACGACTCAGCCCAAGAAGACCGGACACCATGGCCAGCCAACTGCCCCTACCTCTGCACCCTCTGCATCAGCTCCCCAAATTCACGGTTAACGAGAGCAGCAGGGAAGTGGATGACTTCATCCGGGAGGCCAGGCTTGCTCTACACCTGCAGCCCCTGGATGACAGGACAGCCGCCCTCTGGCTGATTGCCGCCCTAGATGGCCGAGTTCGCCAGGAGGTGATCAGGCTGCCAGTGACAGAGATAGACTCCCCAGCCAAGATCTTGACCGTCTTGGAGGAGAACTGGGGAGAGCAGAGTGATGTGGTCACCCTGGCCACAGCATTCCTCAACAGGCAGCAGGGCCAGGACGAGACCATTTGGGAGTATGGCTCCCATCTCCAGTACCTCTGGCGGAAAGTCAACCAGGCTGGGGATGGAATGTTGCCTGCCACCATACTCTGGGACACCTTCACACGTGGCTTGCAACCAGCTGCACTGTGCAAGGATGTCCGGCATTTTGTCCGGAACCATCCTACCACCACCTTTGAGGGGGCACGGAAGGAAGTGCAAAGGTGGATGCAGGACTGCAGTGCTGATGGCGACATTCTCTACATGGCTGGCACTGCTGCTGTTGCCTCGCTTGAGACTCAGCTAGCGGCACTCACGGCCACAGTCGCCTGCACACCCCTTACCCCTCCACACCATCACACACGTACTATGAGCACAGGTGAAAAGATCACCACCACACACTGGAGTTTAATCCAATACATGCTTCATCTCCGGAGGAGGAATTGTTCAAATTTCCCGATCACCACTACAGAGAACTGTACGTCTGAGGCCTGATCGACACAGGAACACATTATCACAGCAAGTGAAGACTACAGCCCTGTCCTGTCCTAAGTCTCAGAGCAAAGGGAACTCACCACAGATACCTGTACCTCTGAGACCTGACTGATGCCAGGAACACATTATCCCAGGAAGCAGACTACAGCCCTGTCGTACTGTCTCAGACCTAAGAGAACTCGCTACAGATACCTGTACCTCTGTGGCCTGACTGATGCCAGGAACACAATATCCCTGTCCTACAGTCCCAGACCTAAGGGAACTCACTACAAATACCAGTGTCTCTGCGGTCTGACTGATGGTGGAATACACTATCAAAGGAAGCACAGAGAATGGTGCTGTCATACAGGCTCATACCAAGAGGAAGCCTGCAGGATCATCTTTAGCATCCTCATTAATCAAAATGACAACCGCCAACATTTCACAGTCTGTGGCTTCTCATGCCCTGATCTCATGAAGACCTCGGTTTGACTTTTCTCTATGTCCATACTTTCACTCTTCAGTGTCTGCCAGTCCACAGGTGAACACTGCTGGGTGGTAGTGGTGGCACCCCCAGACAGGTATCTTCACTGACACTTGTTCCCCACTGACTGATCATCAGCAGGGAACTTGGCAGGCTGTGCTGGTGTGCATGTTGGTTCTGCACAGTTAGCACTGAGCATCACCAGACTCAGCAGCAAGCAGTGTCTGCTTTGGTGGATGGTCTCAGGACAACTTAATACTGACAGCTCCTTGCAGCCTGCTGGCATGGAAATTTCAACCACACAGTTATGGGTGTGGCGATGCACAGGGAAGACAGAATGAGAAGTATTGGTGTAATCTTTTTGACACAGCACTGAAGATGAGGCAACAAGAAACCAGAAAATCACCTGATAGTCCCCACAGCGCTGTAGACCAGATGAGACAGCAAGAAACCAGGAAATCACCTGATAGTCCCCACAGCGCTGTAGACCAGATGAGACAGCAAGAAACCAGGAAATCACCTGATAGTCCCCACAGCGCGCTGTAGACAAGCTGAGACAGCAAGAAACCAGAACATCACCTGAGAGTCCCCACAGGGCTGTAGACCAGAGGAGACAGCAAGAAACTAGAAATCAGCTGCGAGTCCCCACAGGGCTGTAGACAAGCTAACACACTGGCTGACAGCAAGACTGTGATAAAGACAGAAGATGGCAACATGATCTCAAGAGGAAAAACAACCCTCTGTTCAGGTCAATTACTTTAAAACAGTGACATTTTGACACTGCAAATGTGGCATAAAAATCATTTTGACACAATACAAACTGGACACACTTTGAAAAAAGAAAAACAAGAAAGAGGGAAAGACAGACAGAAACAGAGATAGACCTATAGACAGAGAGGATACAGAAAAAGAGAGAAAGAGACAGACAGACAGTGGAGGAGGCAGTGAGACAGACTGCAAGAGAGTATGGTAAGGAAAAGGTGGACAAGATGAGCTCACAGCAAGCAGTGCATGCACCTTATTTTCGTGGTTGTCGACGGTTTCAGCCACAATGAGCTGGGCGGCCCAGAGGAGGTACTGCAGGACGTTGAAGGTGATGAAGAACATGGTGGACTTGCTCAGGAACTGCCGCTCCCCGCTGGGAGATGAACTGATGTGGAATGCCTGCCGTTCCAAAGGACATCATCTATACACAGGCCACAGCTAAGGCACAACATGACCTCTAAATAACAAACCCAGTGTTATCAATGCTGTGTGAACAAAATAGTGATAGAAGCAGAAGGAGCTAAACAGTGAACAATCAGAAGGGCATCAATGAGAGTGTAGTCATCCACCACGGTGGAATGGATTGTGGATCCTTCCTTTCTTCCAGACCTTAACCAGAAATTAATGGGTTCATCCTTGGACTCCATTCACCTTTCCACCAAGTTTCCTGAAAATCAGTTCTGTAGTTTTTTAGTGATCTTGCTGACAAACCAACCAATGAACCAATGGACGCCGATGAAAACACTTCACCCTTGGTGGAGATGCTGAATAACAAAGATAACTTTTGCTCCTGTGGTGGAACAATCACATGCCCCTGGGCATCACATGGTTTCTGCATGGGCACAAACACTGTCTTCCTTATTCATAATTTGCGCTCTAGGAAACATAACAGCACAAGGAAATGGAAGTGAGGGGAGAGCATGATGAAGGGAATGGGCAGGGCATTAGCAGCATGAAGGACTTGAATGTGAGGAGGGGCATTAGCAGCATGAAGGACTTGAATGTGAGGAGGGGCATTAGCAGCATGAAGAACTTGAATGTGAGGAGGGGCATTAGCAGGATGAAGGACTTGAATGTGAGGAGGGGCATTAGCAGAATGAACAACTTGAATGTGAGGAGGGGCATTAGCAGGATGAAGGACTTGAATGTGAGGAGGGGCATTAGAATGAAGGACTTGAATGTGAGGAGGGGCATTAGAATGAAGGACTTGAATGTGAGGAGGGGCATTAGCAGCTTGAAGGACTTGAATGTGAGAGGGGCATTAGAATGAAGAACCTGAATGTGAGGAGGGGCAATAGAATGAAGGACTCGAATGTGAGGAGGAGGATGAAAAAGGAGCTGAAATAAAAGGGCTTAATGATTAGCACAGGAGTCATCCAAGGAGGAGGACTTTCCAATACTCCATGAGGAAGTGTATTAACAGCACAGGAGTCATCCAAGGAGGAGGACTTTCCAATACTCCATGAAGAAGTGTATTAACAGCACACAGGAGTCATCCAAGGAGGAGGACTTTCCAATACTCCATGAAGAAGTGTATTAACAGCACAGGAGTCATCCAAGAGGAGGACTTTCCAATACTCCATGAGGAAGTGTATTAACAGCACAGGAGTCATACAAGGAGGAGGACTTTCCAATACTCCATGAGGAAGTGTATTAACAGCACAGGAGTCATCCAAGGAGGAGGACTTTCCAACTCTCCATGAAGAAGTGTATTAACAGCACAGGAGTCATCCAGGAGGACTTTCCAATACTCCATGAGGAAGTGTATAACAGCACAGGAGTCACCCAAGGAGGAGGACTTTCCAATACTCCACAAAGAAGTCCTAGCTGCAGTGAAATCCCTGAAATGTTGGAAGGCTGCAGGTATCAACAACTCCCTGCAGAACTCTTAAAACATGGCAGAGATGGAGTAATTAAAATCCTGACTGTCACCTGCAACAACATCGGGCACCGTGTGCAGTGGCCCACGTCATGGACTCAGTCACTAATTATCCTGACTGTCATCTGCAATAACATCGGGCACAGTGTGCAGTCAGTCACTAATCATTCTGACTGTCATCTGCAACAACATCGGGCACAGCGTGCAGTCAGTCACTAATCATCCTGACTGTCATCTGCAACAACATCGGGCACAGCGTGCAGTCAGTCACTAATCATCCTGACTGTCATCTGCAACAACATCGGCACAGCGTGCAGTCAGTCACTAATCATCCTGACTGTCATCTGCAACAACATCGGGCACAGCGTGCAGTCAGTCACTAATCATCCTGACTGTCATCTGCAACAACATCGGGCACAGCGTGCAGTCAGTCACTAATCATCCTGACTGTCATCTGCAACAACATCGGGCACAGCGTGCAGTCAGTCACTAATCATTCTGACTGTCATCTGCAACAACATCGGGCACAGCGTGCAGTCAGGCACCATGTGCAGTCAGTGACTAATCATCCTGACTGTCATCTGCAACAACATAGGGCACCATGTGCAGTCAGTCACTAATCATTCTGTCATCTGCACACAACATCTGGCACCATGTGCAGTCAGTCACCAATCATTCTGACTGTCATCTGCAACAACATCTGGCACCATGTGCAGTCAGTCACTAATCATTCTGACTGTCATCTGCAACAACATCTGGCACCATGTGCAGTCAGTCACTAATCCTCCTGACTGTCATCTGCAACAACATAGGGCACAGTGTGCAGTGGCCCACGCCATGGACTCAGTCACTAATCATCCTGACTGTCATCTGCAACAACATCGGGCACAGAGTGCAGTCAGTCACTAATCATCCTGACTGTCATCTGCAACATCTGGCACCATGTGCAGTCAGTCACTAATAATTCTGACTGTCATCTGCAACAACATCGGGCACCATGTGCAGTCAGTCACTAATCATTCTGACTGTCATCTGCAACAACATCTGGCACCATGTGCAGTCAGTCACTAATCCTCCTGACTGTCATCTGCAACAACATCAGGCACAGTGTGCAGTGGCCCACGCCATGACTCAGTCACTAATCATCCCGACTGTCACCTGCAACAACATCGGGCACTGTGTGCAGTGGCCCACGCCATGGACTCAGTCACTAATCATCCCCCACCCCAGTAAGGAAATCTCCAACACTGTCAGAACTAGTGTGCTATGAGCTTGATCATCCATGCAAGCAAACCAATGCTGAAAATGATTCTGAACAGACTGCAACAGCAAACAGATACATTATTACTGAAGAAAAAGGCAGAGGTACCATCTAACAGCTTTTCACCTCCACACCCTTTGCAGAAAGCATCCCAAGCACTGGAAGGAGTTCTACCACGTCTTGATAGACTTCAAGAAAGCATTTGATAGAGTCTGGCAGGGGCACTACGGGCTACAACAAAGATATCTAACATCAAATAGAAAGCTTATGAACACCACCCAACAACTGCACTCCAAAGGGACCATGCACTGCTGATACAGGTGCTGTTGGAGAAGGATTCTATACTTCTGTTGGAGTTTGTTAGGGCTGTCTTTTATCTCCCCTCACTTTTGAACATACTCTTGCAACATGTCATGCCTGATGCACTCACAGATCATGTCAGCACAGCCAGCACTGGTGGAAGAACCCTGCAAAAACCTCTGATTTGCAAATGACACTGATGATCTATCAAGCAGCGAACAAGAAGTTGCCAATCTTCTTTTTCTTTCTTTGAGTGTCCACCTTCATCGAGTTGAAGATTCTGACACTTTTGTGTGTATGACTGTTTTTTATCCTGCCATAAGGCAGCCATACTTCAATTTCGGGGAAGGTGCATGCTATGTGTAACATGTCATCCATACCAACGGCCAAACAGGCCTTCTCTTCCGAAAGTTGGTGATGGGATTTACGTGTGTGCAAGATGTTGTGCGTGTGTTCACACACGGAACCTCGGTTTATAGTTTCATTCGAAGGACTGTATGGGGAATGGGGTCAGAACCAATGTTAACTCCGAGGGAAAAATCCCCCTGTACCGAAATTCGAACCTGTAATCTCAGGATCACGAATCCAGCGCTCTACCACTGAGCTCTTCCGGCCCGGTTGTTGAACGACTGGATGAAAAATCAACAAGATATACAGGGTAATCAGTGCTAAGAAGAGCAAGCTGATGGCCAGACACACCACCACGATCATCGCTGATGTAACTGTCCAAGTTCAGAAGCTAGACTCTGTTTAACAGTTCACTTTCTGGGATCAATGATTAGCAGAGAGGGATCCAAACCACAAATCCTCTCAAAGGCAGCAAATTAAAACCTGTATGGAAGGACAAGAACATCTCCATGAATCACAAATTTAGGTTCCTGCATGCACTGGTATATTCATCTCTCTCTGTGAGACAAAAACCCCCACAGTGGATCTGGAAAGAATCCAAGCCCCTCGAAACGAGATGTTACCACAAGATACTGAACAACAAATACACTGATCATATCACCAATCACCAATTGCATCAAACCATCAAGACACTGAACAACCGATATACTGACCACATCACCAATCACCAATGCATCAAACCATCAAGATACTGAACACCAGATATACTGACCACATCACCAATCAACAACTGCATCAAACCATCAGCTGGCACATAGGACTGTACAAAGATCTGCTGACATCAGTCAGGGAAAGACAACTACAGTAGTATGGCCATGTAACAAGATTCAATGGTCTTGTCAAACAATCCTGCAGGGAACTGTCGAAGGAGGGAGATGGAGGGAAAGACAGAAAAAAAAAAAATGAGTGACTGACAAGCAGCTAAGAGTGGACCAGTGAATCATCTGCAGAATCCCAGACCTTAGCAAACAACAGACAGACCTGGAGGAACCTGCTGAACTGTTCTTCTGTGTGGTGCCCCAATAACTCCTCACAGGGGTAAGGGAGAAGAAAGGAAGGAAAGGAAAAGATCAGCAACGAGAACAGCAGTTAAACCACTACCAAATGTTAACAGCCACAGTTTCAGCTCCTTCAAGAAGGGCTTCCTGGTTCAGGGACCAGTCCAGGTGCTCACCATCTGTCATGCCATGAGACCACAGCAGCCCCCAAAAGATGGGGGGATGGGTGGGTGACAGGAGTAGGTAGGTACAGAAGAATCAGGAAGGGGGGGGGGGGGGGGGGGGGGGGGGGGGAGGATGAGTAGCTGACAAACAAGATTCACCACATTCCTGACTTATATCATTCTATAATCTGACACTGACCACATGCCTGACTTATATCATTCTATATTCTGACACTGACCACATGCCTGACCTATATCATTCTATAATCTGACACTGAACACATGCCTGACTTATATCATTCTATAATCTGACACTGACCATATGTCTGACTTATTCTATGATCTGACACTGACCACATGCCTGATTTATATCATTCTATAATGTGACACTGACCACATGTCTGGCTGTATCATTTAACAATCCACGACTCACCACATGACCCGACTTAGCTCATTTTATAATTTGAAGTTGACAACATGCCGGACTTGGCTCATTTTACAATCTCACCCAGGACAGTCAAGCTGAAAGACTTGACACAAAAGTTTTAAAACAAACAAACAAAAAAAAACAATAAAAACTAATAAAACAAAAAAAAAAGAAAAAAAAAAAGAATGACGAAAGATGAAAGACAGAGGAAAGAGGCCCACCTCGGCCCAGAAGCAGACGATGAGGGAGAAGCCGGTGATGATGACGGGAAAGTAGGCACTCCATAGGCTGCTGGACACCTCTTCCGACACCTGCCACTGCCCACACACCCCACATCATCAGCGCACACCCCACATCATCAGTGCACACCTGTCGCTGGCCACACACCCCACATCATCAGTGCACACCCCACATCATCAGTGCACACCTGTCGCTGGCCACACACCCCACATCATCAGCGCACACCCCACATCATCAGTGCACACCCCACATCATCAGTGCACACCCTACGTCATCAGTGCACACCCTACGTCATCAGTGCACACCCCACATCATCAGTGCACACCTCACATCATCCCACATCATCAGTGCCTAGCTGACATCACCGTCACTTTATGCATATGTCATGATACAGACAGTGGGACAGTGACAGCTGTACCTCATCACATCAGTCTCCTGTGACATCACCAAGTCATATACTTCATCTGATGTACCTCATCACATCAGTCTCCCAGTGACATCACCAAGTTATATACTTCATCTGATGTACCTCATCACATCAGTCTCCGGTGACATCACCAAGTTATATACTTCATCTGATGTACCTCATCACATCAGTCTCCGGTGACATCACCAAGTTATATACTTCATCTGATGTACCTCATCACATCAGTCTCCAGTGATATCACCAAGTTATATACTATATCTGATGTACCTCAACACATCAGTCTCCAGTAACATCACCAAGTTATAGACTTCATCTGAGGGCTGTACACTTCTTTCAATTTTCTCATTCTAAGTTAGAATTCCAAGGTGTTTTGTTTTTCAAACGAAACCATTTTCAATCAGACTGTTATCTGTTTGAGTGCCATACCCTTTTCATGCTCAGGTGTCACCATTTGCCAAGGGTTAGTGGTCGTGGAAGGTAATAACCCCCAAAAGATAAAGAGAAAGAGAGAGAGAGACAGGTAGAGAGAGAGAATGTTACTTCTAGTCCAGCCGTCTGTGAAGCACCCCTAAAGGTGTGCTGAAGTATCAACTTAATCAAATACTGATCACTCAGTTAGTCTGTACAGCCCTCAGTAGGGAATCACTCAATACTCCTTCAAGGTTCCAGAGAATGGCTGCAGGTGGGGTCCCTGTCAACAGGGATTGCTACTACAACCAACACTGACGTACTGCAGTGGACACCTTTGCCTCAGTCGGGAATTAAACTGACTATCTACTGAGTAAATTTACTCCCCCATTAAATTTTGCCTGACTGGCAGCATGACAACTGTCGCTGCCTTAATGACAAGATCTCATAGTGTGCTGACAAAGAGCTGGTGACTATGACACTGCCACCTAGCCCCTGCTGTTGACCCTGGAGACTAGGATCCTGAGCATGTTGATGACGATGTGTCCGGTGACTGCACTGATCCTCCCAGTGTGCTGACAAAGGGCTGGCGACTATGACACTGCCACCCAGCCCCTGCTGTTGACCCTGGAGACTAGGATCATGTTGATGACGATGTGTCTGGTGACTGCACTGATCCTCCCAGTGTGCAGACAAAGGGCTGGTGACTATGACACTGCCACCTAGCCCCTGCTGTTGACCCTGGAGACTAGGATCCTGAGCATGTTGATGACGATGTGTCTGGTGATTGCACTGATCCTCCCAGTGTGCTGAAAAAGGGCTGGTGACTACGCACTGCCACCTAGCCCCTGCTGTTGACCCTGGAGACTTGGATCATGAGCATGTTGATGACGATGTGTCTGGTGATTGCACTGATCCTCCCAGTGTGCAGACAAAGGGCTGGCGACTATGACACTGCCACCCAGCCCCTGCTGTTGACCCTGGAGACTAGGATCCTGAGCATGTTGATGACAATGTGTCTGGTAACTGCACTGATCCTCCCAGTGTGCTGAAAAAGGGCTGGTGACTATGACACTGCCACCTAGCCCCTACTGTTGACCCTGGAGACTAGGATCCTGAGCATGTTGATGACGATGTGTCTGGTGATTGCACTGATCCTCCCAGTGTGCTGAAAAAGGGCTGGTGACTATGACACTGCCACCTAGCCCCTGCTGTTGACCCTGGAGACTGGATCCTGAGCATGTTGATGACGATGTGTCTGGTGATTGCACTGATCCTCCCAGTGTGCAGACAAAGGGCTGGGACTATGACACTGCCACCAGCCCCTGCTGTTGACCCTGAGACTAGGATCATGTTAATGACGATGTGTCTGGTGATTGCACTGATCCTCCCAGTGTGCTGAAAAAGGGCTGGTGACTATGACACTGCCACCTAGCCCCTGCTGTTGACCCTGGAGACTAGGATCCTGAGCATGTTGATGACGATGCGTCTGGTGACTGCACTGCATTGTTTGGCTCTGCTGCTCTCTTCTTCATTGTCTAACTTCTCTTCTATTTTGTTATATTCTATTTAAAGTTAACATATATACAACTATTCCAGCCTTGTCTCTGTTCTTCTCTAGATGTATGTGTGCATATTCAAGTACACGTGTCCATGTGTGTTTGAGACACAGAGAGAAGACAAGGTTGGGAGGGGAAAAGAAAGGGGGGAGGGGGGGAGAGATTGCCTGATCCCACCATCATTACCTTCACAGAAACCCAACATTAATTGCTGGGAAGAGTGGACTTACCCTGGAGAAGAAGTAAGCTCCCCTGATGGCAGTGGCACAGATAATGAGGATGTAGAGAAGTTTCTGCACCGTCATCTGACAGGCCCGGCGCCATGATCGCTTCTCCTCTTTGGCATACTCATAGATTATGCATAGCACCTGCACACACACACACACACACACACACACACACACACACACACACACACCAACAATTAGTACACATACACTAACACATGCACTCTCCATCACAGTATCACTGTTAGTGCATGATGCTTTATTCATAAATCTGTATCATACTGCTCCCCGCACTTACACCTAACACTCTTTCTGCCACCCCCACCCCCCACCCCCAAGTGACTCTGCTTAAGTGTCATTTTGAAGATGACTATAACAAGCTGTGTAGTGTAACACACACACACACACACACACACACACACACACACAGTGGCTAGTGTGTTGGCAGAGTCAAATTCAGAGGCTAGAAAGCATCCGTTCGCGTGTGCAGAGATAAATGTGCGAGCTTGCACTGCAGTTTGTGAACTGTTTGTTACATACTTGCCAGAGGATTTTCACTCACTTGCTGCTTGTGTCATACTGCATGCTTTTATCACAAAACACTCAAACATACACACACACACACACACACACACACACACACACACACACACACACACACACACACACACACACACACACACACACACACACAGAAACAGAAACCAGCTGTCTCAGCACTACCCCTGACTGACCAGCTGCACCAAGGCAACACATCCCAGCAGAACAAAGATGGAGCCAAAGGCGATGTAGTAGCCGATGTTCAGCTCATGACAGGTGCCCCCCTGAAAACTGCACCTGTGGGCAATAAACAGCAACAACCAACCATGACTCAAAGTGGATGAAGCGTTCTGAAATGGATGAAAAGACCTGTTCAAAGACAGGACTCCCACCCTGCAGAAAAGACAAGAGGAGAACAGGACACAGGTTTGTGTGTTTTTCATACCAAGGATCTTTCTCAAACTAGCACCAGAGCAAGACAGACAGAAACATTTAGAGTTACCTTAGACTGTTTGGTAGTGAACTTTCACACCAAACGTTTTTCATTGTCTTGGGTACAAAGGAGGAAAAAAAGACAAAAATGCAGACACTGTAAGCAGTCAACCAAGTTCAAGTCCACGCAACTAAATCAACACAAACCAAAAACAAGCAAGCAAACAAACAAAAAAAAAAGAAAAAGAAAAAGGATCTACCCGTTTGCAACAAACACAAAACAATGCGTCTGTGCACAACTCTTTAACAGTCCGTTCCAGTATTCAGTTTCTTGTTGTTTACAGCTCAGCCGACTGCAAAGGGCCTATATGGGTTGCCATGTCATCAAAATTGATTCCGTACATGTATCATTTGTTCAGAAGAATAGAAGGAGAAGAAGACTGAGCAGATTATACCAATTCACTTGAGACACCATAGCTGCAAAAGATGTGTACTTCGTCTATTCATAGCAGTTCAGACAGACACTACGATGAACTGGATGTCATGAGGGAGATCACTGACTCCAGCAAGGTCAAATGGTTCTTTCAACTTCAATCAAGATTTGATCCCATTGTCATGTTGTAAATGCTATATCTTGCAATATAAAAGAAAGTGAAAAAAACTGTCAAACCTAACTAATGTAATGGATTTGTGGTTGGCCACATTCCACAGTTTCATGAAGTTTC
The DNA here is from genome assembly GCA_016801955.1 of Conus betulinus. NCBI lineage: Eukaryota > Metazoa > Mollusca > Gastropoda > Neogastropoda > Conidae > Conus > Conus betulinus. Next base: position 284,576 of record JADBJO010000966.1, on the reverse strand, counting down.
ATTCAAAGTGATTCTGTAGTTTTTGCGTGGTCTTACTGACAGACAGACAAACAAACCAGACTTCAGACTTAAGACTTATTTATATATCCTCATCTAAACATGGAAAATGTTTTTGCAGGCACGTAAAACGCAAATACAAACAATTCAACATTAATAAATCAATCTGTGGGTAAAACAGGCCTCTAAAGCAAACTCAGAGACACCTTTTCCGATGGTTTTTATGTACATGTACAAAATTAGACATTTATACCAATACAAATCCATACCCAAAAATTTACATCCCCCAAACACACTCTCTCTCTCTCTCTCTCTCTCTCTCTCACACACACACACACACACACACACACACACACACACACACACACACACACACACACACACACACACACACACACACACACACACACACACACTCCCAACATGTGTGTGTGCACCACGTGCCCAAACCCACATCACGCTCTCTCTCTCACCCTCTCCCATCCTCCACACTCCTCCAACCTCCCCCCCCACCCACCCCCGTCCCCCACCCATTCACCCTTCTCAACCACTCTCTTCATCTTGCTGTCATAAAATACGTACACTGGGGGGAAAATGAAGTACAATATATGAATGATTGATAAACTGGGATGGAGGAAACAGTAAAGATAATAACAGAGAAGAAAGGGACAGACAGAGACATGCCAAAAAGGGGAAGGAAGAGAGCATGTGAGTTGGAGACAGACAAAGTGAAGATGAGACAGAGAGACTCAGAGAGCGACAGATCGTCAGGCAGGGAGAGACAGACACCAGAGAGAGAGAGAGAGAGAGAGAAACAGAGACAGAGAGGGAGGGGTAGTAGAAGAAGAGAGAGACAGCGAGAGAGAGGGAGAGAGACACAGACAGACAGATGGACAGCGACGGAGAGCTAAAACATGGACAAAATCTAAAATGATAACCATTTAAGACCCGAAAACACACTTAACTTCTTACACACTCCCCCCCACTCTCAAACTCTCCCCCACCATCTACTAGCACACACACACACACACACACACACACACACGCACGCATGCACGCACGTGTGTGCGCGCGTGCGCACCCACCCGCGCACACACACGCACGCACGCACATACACACAGGCACATGCGTGCGTGCGCGCGTGCGTGCGTGCACACACAAACACACACACACACACACACACACACACAGATTATATTATCATCAAAAGGTGTGTTAAAAATCAGACTGGCATCAAAACAAAGCAGTCAATTACAGCACGTGCATTTTCTAAGTTACACATGGTTAAACACACCCATCCATTCCCCACTTCCACCTTCTACCCCCAAACATTTTCCAACACACAGTCCCGCTGGCTTCCTCTTTGTTGGAGCTTCCATGTCTACACACACACACACACACACACACACACACACACACACACACACACACACACACACACACACGTGCGCGTGTGCGTGTGTGAGTGCACGCACAGTCACTCTTGTACTCATGTATGCATATATGCAAGCGCAATGCAGGCAGATGGATTTCACTCTCGTCCTGTTGCTGCGTTGTACAGCCTGAAAGCAGCTGGCAGAAAGGATTTCAGCATACGATTGGTCCTGGCCTTTGAACAACACAGGCGCCAAGAGCCCTCTCTGTTGGACCTGCAGGACTGCACAGCAGAGTGAAGGGTGGGAGGTGTCTGTCAAGATAGCCATCAGCTGTTTGTGGCAGCACGCTCAAAGATGGTGGTTGGTGTTGCAACGTTCGCCTTCACCACTCGTGCTGCTGTCCGTGCTATCTTCTCCAGCCTGTGGTGTCCGCTGTCTTGGCGCTGCTGAAGAAATAGATGTGGTTGTACAGCATGACACTCTGGACAACCGCCTGGGAGAAGAGGGACAGTATCTCCGAGCTGACTTGGAAGGATCTCAGCTTCCGAAGGAAATACAGGCGCTGGTTGGCCTTCTTGCAGCAGGCATCCACGTTGGCTGTGCAGCTCAGCTGATCGTCGATGAACGTCCCTAAGTATCTGTAGGTGCTTACAATCTCAACTGGCTGGCCTTTGATGTTCAGTGGATGGATGTCACAGCGATTCCTTTGGAAATCAATGATCAGCTCTTTCGTTTTGGCCACATTTAGCTCCAGGAAGTTGTCATCACACCAATCAACCAGTTGCTGGGCAGCCTGTAAGTATGGGCGATCATCCTCCTGGATGAGACTGGTCAGGGAGGTGTCATCTGCAAATTTAATTAGCAGGGTCGACTTCTCTCTGCTGCAACAGTCTGCAGTGTAGAGAGTGAACAGGACTGGTGATAAGACACAACCCTGTGGGGCTCCTGTGTTGGTTGTCGTTGTGTTGGAGAGTTCTTTGCCCACCCTTACTCGCTGGGGTCTTCCCGTCAGAAAACTGAAGATCCAATGGATCAGGACAGGGTTGACTGACATGTTCAGGAGCTTTTCAACCATGAGATGGGGCTGGATGGTGTTGAATGCGCTGCTGAAGTCGATGAACAAGAGGTGTGCGTATGACTTTGGTTTCTCCCAGGTGACTGTACAGGTGATGCAGCAGTGTCAAGATGGCGTCCTCTGTGCTCTTGTTCTTTGAAGAGGCAACTGTAGAGAGTCTTGCTTGACACCCGTTTCTGCTCACAGCAGCAGTTCAGTATTATCTTTTCAGCACACTTAAATGGTACCGAAGTCAGGCCCACAGGTCTGTAGTCATTCAGTGTTTTGGGGGAAGGCTTCTTGGCGGCCGGAACAATAATCGAGGTCTTCCAGATGATGGGGATGGTTCCCTTGTCTACAGATCTTTGGAACAGGTGTGAGTACACAGGCTGACGTAGTCAGGACCAGCTGCAGTGTGGGTCCTGACTTTCCTGAAACAGCATCGGACTTCCTCTTCCCTGATTTGTACTGGTTGTGAAGGACGAGTCAGGGCTCTTGCATGGCTTGCTTTTGCTGCTCTTTCCGGTCATGCTTATCAAATCACGTGTAGAATTAGTTCAGTTCTTCTGCAAGGTTAAATTCGTCATCAGCTTGCAGCAGTGGCCTCTTTGCTTTGTATCCAGTGATCATTTTGATGTCTTTCCAGTATTGTTTGGAGTCGCAGGATCTGAAGTCGTTCTCCAGTTTGGTCTTGAATTGCCTTTTGTCTTCCCGGACCTGCTTGTCGATCTTGTGTTGAACGCCTTTGTCATGGAGTCATCGTGCTCTTGGAGGGCTTTCCACTTTTTGGTTCAGCAGTGTTTTCAGCTGTTTTGAGACCCACGGTTTGTCATGCCATATCTTTGACCTGTTTGCTGCCGATGATCATGTCTACACAGAAACTAATGTAGTCAGAGATCACCACAGCTGTGGAGTCAAGGGAGTCGTCATTCAAGAAGACATCCCAGTCCGTACACTAAAAACAACCATTCAGCTTCTCAACCGTTTCTTTTGTCCACTTCTTCACAGTCATGACAACAGGCTTCACCCTCTTGTACTTTTGCCGGTAAACAGGCACCAGCTGGACCATGCTGTGGATCGACCTTCCCAGCTCTGGCAGCTGTTGGGAGCGGTAGGCAGACGGAATGTTGCCATAGCACACGTCCAGGGTGCTTTCCTTACAGGTGCAACACGTGACATACTGCTTGAAGTGAGGCAGAGACTTGGTCAGGCGCATCTGTTGAGATCACCCATCACAAAGCAGGGTGCGTCAGGGGAGGCTGAAGACAGTCTCTGGACCACAGCAGTGATCATTTCACGAGCAGTCTCAACATGTGCCCTGGGATGGACGTACACAACTGATCTGATTGAACTCTCTACTCTAGGCAGATAGAAAGGGCAGGGGGCAACACTGATTAGTTCTATGTCCTCAGTGTACACAGATTCCTGACTGTCACGCTGGTGCACCATTTTGAGTTCACACACACGCAAACCCCACCCCTTTATATTTTCCTGTGATTTCACTACAACGATCCAGTCTATGGTAAGAGAAACCTGGAATGTCTGGGTCCCCGTGATCTTCCTTCACCCATATATATTCCCACCCTGAGTGATACTTTATGGCGATACTTTATGCATGCAGCAAGTTCTGTCTCTTTGTTTCTGACTGATTATGCATTTCCAAACACGATAGTTGGAAGGGGAAGTTTGAAACAACGCCTTCTGACTCTTTTAACCACCCCCTCCCCTCTTTCCTCTTTTGCGTATCTTCAAAACTCGGGAGATCTTTTTCAAATCAAGTGTACCCCCATACACTGTCTGTCCAGCGCTCTGCCTACTGAGTAGAAATTCACGACTGTAAACATACATGAAGCTTTTTTCAAAATGGCTGCTTTCACTACACTCTCTTTCTTTCTCGCTGTATTTACTTTATACATTCATGCTGACCAGCCTGTCTCACCTACAAACTATCCGTTTTCACCAAATTCTTCGTACTGTCTTTAACTAACACATTGCACCTTCCATGGCTTCAAAAGACACTGGTAGAAACATAACCCTCTTTAGTGACAGAGGCCAATGATATTTTGCAACTGAAAGGACACTCAGGAGATGGCAGACCTCCACCAAGTGTGTATGGGATCCTGCTGAAGGGCAAAGGACGTGGCTGAACACACTGCTGGCAGCAGTAAAAAATGTCTGGGCTGTGCAGGCCTGCTCTTCGTTAACCATGCATGGACTGTGCTGGCCTGCTCCTTGTTAACCATGCATGAACTGTGCAGGCCTGCTCCTTGTTAACCATGCATGAACTGTGCAGGCCTGCTCCTTGTTAACCATGTATGAACTGTGCGGGCCTGCTCCTTGTTAACCATGCATGAACTGTGTGGGCCTGCTCCTTGTTAACCATGCATGAACTGTGCAGGCCTGCTCCTGTTAACCATCATGAACTGTGCAGGCCTCCTCCTGCATGCATGAACTGTGCAGGCCTGCCTGCTCCTGTTAACCATGCATGAACTCCATGCAGGCCCTGCTCCTCGTTAACCATGCATGAACTGTGCAGGCCTGCTCCTCGTTAACCATGCATGAACTGTGCAGGCCTGCTCCTCGTTAACCATGTATGAACTGTGGGAGTAAAAGAATGAGGACAGAAAAGGAACTGTGCAGGCCTGCTCCTCGAAAAGGGGAGTGGGTTAACCATGCATGAACTGTGCAGGCCTGCTCCTCGTTAATGGGGAGACGTTCGATCAGTCTAAGATAGGCAACGGGAATGCTAGTGTTTAGTTGTGTGCCTACTGCTCCTTGTTACAGGAACTGTGCAGGCCTGCTCCTTGTTAACCATGCATGACTGCCAGTTTAGCTCCAGCTGACTAAACCTTTAAGCCTGCCACCACATAACATCTCTCCTTGTTAGCATCTCCCCAGCCCATCCTCCACCCCCACTTCCCATGAACGTCACCCTGTTTCTTCTCCTCTGCAAGTTTCCCCAGCTTCCGGCCCAACCCCTGGTGGACTCCTGTCCCCTCCTTTTCCCACGGTCATTCACCAGCTTCTGGCCCCACCACCTCCCTGTCCCCATCCTTTTTCCCAGTTTATGGTCATTCACCAGCTTCCGGCCCAAGCACTCCCCAGCCCTCCTCCCCCCCCTTTTTCCCACGGTTCATTCACCAGCTTCTGGCCCCACCACCTCCCTGTCCCCCTCCCTGTTTCCCACGGTCATTCACCAGCTTCCGGCCCCACCACCTCCCTGTCCCTCCTTTTTCCCATGGTCATTCACCAGCTTCCGGCCCCCACCACCCCCTGTCCCTTCCCCATTTTTCACCAGCTTCCGGCCCCCCACCACCTCCCTGCCTCTCATTCACCCATGGTCATTCACTTCCGGCCCCACCACCTCCCTGTCCCTTTTTCCCCCACGGTCATTCACCAGCTTCTGGCCCCACCACCTCCCTGTCCTCTCCTTTTTTCCCCATGGTCATTCACCAGCTTCTGGCCCCACCACCTCCCTGTCCCCTCCTTTTTCCCCATGGTCATTCACCAGCTTCTGGCCCCACCACCTCCCTGTCCCCTCCTTTTCCCCATGGTCACTCACCAGGCACAGACACTGGCCGTCCTCACAAGATCCATGGCCCGAGCAGTTGCCCGGGCAAAGCGAACCATCGGCCATGACGTCATAAGGGGATGACGTCAGGCCCACAGAGCTGATCTCACCCAGACCCAGGCGCAACGTGGAGACCAGAATGTCACTCAAGGTGGGAGTGTACGCCATAGACCTGACCGGGTGCAGGAGATCAGCAATCAGTCAGTGTGTGTACATACACACACGTAAGCATGTGCGTGCACACAAAAACACACACACACACACAAACACACACACACACACACACACACACACACACACACACACACACACACATGCACACAAATGTAAAATGTGCTGGATTAAGGAACCACTTTTCCATACATGCCACTATCATTGCTATAAACTACACATCATCACTGTTGCTGGTGGATCAATCTGCTCCCGTGATTGTACAGCTGGTTGTGTGGCACACCTTGCGTCTATTGTAATCCCCATCTCCACCCCCCATCCTCCACCCCTTTGTCCTGCTGATGTATTGAGTTAAAATGTGGGCTCTACAAAAGAAGGAAATGGTTGGATGAATGTGAAGAGAGAGGCTACATCCCCTGCAACACTGCGCACATTCCCCTACTCTGTGGGCACTTTCTTCCACCATCCACCACCATCTTCCCACTTCACCCACACTAAACATCAGCAACAGAGAGAGAGAGAAAGAGAGAAGACGGGGAAGGGGGGGTAAAACAGAATGGAAAGAATGACAAATTATTACCAAAGAATTTTCTGAACGCTGGAGTACACACACACATAAAAGTTCCCTCACCTCCCCCCTCCTTCCTCTTCTCCTTTCCCCCCCCGGGTCTGGTGGAGATGAGGACTACCCTGGCCTATAGTGCATGTGCGACTAACCACTGGGCCCACGTGGATAGCGTTTGTAATTCTACATAGTTTATCAAAATCAATCTTATTATTCACTTAAAAAACCGTAGATCAGCAAACTGAAGCACTAAAGCATAAGAAGATCTTTATTCTGCCTGTCAGCGGAGGCGAGCACAACTCTCTCTCTCTCTCTGTCTCTCTCTCTCTCACGAGCTTGCTTGTTTGCCCCCTCCCCCCCCCCCCGCGCGCGCGCCCGCACTCGCTCATTCGCCCGCTTGCTTGCACACGTGCACACACACACACATACATCACTTCAACTAGCATACACACACACATGGGCATGTACCCATCAACCTATGCACACACATACACACACACATGTACACACAGCACACACAGTACACACACATACACACACACGCACATACACACAAACACACTACTACTACTACTTCTACTGGCAAAGTCAATGTTAGGTAGGTGCGATGTTTGGTAGGTACCCAGATCAAACAATGGATCCAGATCAAACAATGGATCAAGATCCAAGAGTGAATTCAGAACAATGAGTGGATACAGAACAAAGTACAGATCCAGATCAAACAGATGATCCAGATCAAACAGATGATCCAGACCAAAGAAACGATCCAGATCAAGGAGTGGATTCAGATCAAAGAGTGGATCCAGATTCAAGTGTGGATCCTGAACAAAGAGCTGATCCAGAACAAAGAGATGATCCAGAACAAAGAACAGATCCACAACAAACAGCGGATCCAGATCAAAGTGGATCCAGATGAAAAGGCAGATCCAACTCAACGAGCGGATCCAAGAACAGTTCTGAGGTTACGGGATGGAACCTGAGCTACGCTTTGACTGAAGCTAAGTTAGCAGGTGTCTGCGCTCTCCCAACTGCACTTGTAGTCAGAGAGACGTCTGAACCATACTGGAAGAAGCACTGCCGCTTAACTGCTTTGGGCATCTGTGCAGCTTTATTGGTAACTCTTGAATAAAGATTAGTTGGAGGATATTTCAATGTTGTGCAATCATCATGAATCCATGAATTAATTGTCTTAAGCACTGGTTTAAGAACAGCATGTTTTCACAATATAGCTTGAAACTGTCGGAATGACATTTCTTATTGTGGAGCCGACATTAAAAGGACTGAGTGTGGGCCCAGACAGTTAATGAAAGTATCAATTCAGGTTTTCTTTTTGCAAACCTTGATAACTGACACTGAGCCTACCTCTTCTGACACAAACATTATTGAACAGAAATGTACATACGTGATCACATGAGCTGACGAATGAAGAACGTTATCAGTTAGAGAGCTAATACTTTGTAGTATTAATTATTAGTGCTAACACTTTGTTAGTATTAATCATTAGTGCTAATACTTTGCTAGTATTGATCAGTTGTGCTAATATAATTTTTTTGGTATTGATAATTAGTGCTAATACTTTGCTAGTATTAATCAGTAGTGCTAATACTTTGTTAGTATTAATCAGCAGTGCTAATACTTTGTTGGTATTAATAATTAGTGCTAATACTTTGTTGGTATTAATCAGTAGTGCTAATACTTTGGTAGTATTAATCAGTAGTGCTAATTCTTTGTTAGTATTATTATTAAGTGCCACTATTTCTGTTTGTATATTCTGTAGACAGGTATTGGTTACAGCCAGTGACATTCACATGTTTTTTTTCGTGTGATTCATTTGTCTACATTTTTCGGCAGAGCCTTATAAATACTTTTTTTTTTTTAATTGTCAAATGAAAAGCTGTCACAAAAAAATATCACTGGAAAAGCGGTCACCTATTCCTTCAAGCAATACACACATGCACACACACACGCAGGCAGGCGCATGCATGCACACACACACACACACACACACACACACACACACACACACACAATGCAAAGGAAATTCAAAGAAATACAGTTCATGCAAATTTCTTTTCCACCCCCCCCCCCCCCCCCCCCCCCCCCAGTCCCCCCCCCCCCCGACATACACACACATTCTTAAATAGGCAAACCCTTCTGCACTCCTCCCTCTCTCTCTCTCTCTCTCTCTCTGTCTGTCTCTCTCTCACACACACATAAACACTGGGAGAGAGTGAGAGGCAGACAGACAGACAGACAGAAGGAGAGACAGAGATGAGACACAGACAGACGGAGAGAGAGGGGGGGAGGTGGGAGAGAGAGAGACAGAGAGAGAGAGAGATGGACAGACAGACCAGAGAGAGAGAGTGAGAGAGAGAGAGGGAGAGAGAGAGAGAGAGAGAGAGAGAGAGAGAGAGAGATCACATATATATAGTAGTCACCACTACTAGCTTCACCGCAATATTCTGCGATGACCACCACTTCAACACACTGAAAAGCAGTGAAACACTTTACACTTTCCTATCTACAACACAACACATCCAACAGCAATGAAACACTTTACACTTTCCCATCTACAACACTGTAAACAGCAGTGAAACACTTTCCTATCTACAACACAGCCAACTGCAGTGAAACACTTTCCTATATCTACAACACAGCCAACAGCAGTGAAACACGTTACACTTTCCTATATACAACACAGCCAACAGCAGTGAAACACTTTACACTTTCCTATCTACAACACAGCCAACAGCAGTGAAACACACTTTACACTTTCCTATCTACAACACGGCCAACAGCAGTGAAACACTTTACACTTTCCTATCTACAACAACGCAGCCAACAGCAGTGAAACATTTTTCACTTTCCTATCATACACATCCAACAGCAGTGAAACACTTTACACTTTCCAATCTACAGCAAGGCAACAGAATTGAAACACTTTACACTTTCCAATCAAATGGAACTATACTATCTGGGCTGACGAACCGTTTCACCGCTGAATGCAACTCGTCAATCATAGGACAGGCTGCTTTCTAACACGTCACCACGAAAACCAAACAAAAAAGTAATTAGAACAATAGAAGCAGAAAGTTTTCCTACCAGTTGCAGAAGAGGTAAATTCCCTACACCCAATCGATAAGTCACTGGAATCGATGAGGTTCCTAACAACGACCAGGGGGAAAGAGAGGAAGGAAGAAAGGTTTCCAAGCGCTTGGGAATAGAAAAAAATGTGTCCAGGTACCATAACCCTGTCCACGCTGGGCGATCCTGATTAACACAAAACCCTGTCCACGTTAGGCGATCCTCAATCACTGTGACCTCCGTCTGCTGTCGCCTGACACATGTCTGTCAAACACTTTCTTTCAAAAAAAAAAAAAAAAAAAAAAAGATCCCCGGTAAGTTCAACTCAAAACAAAGCTGCGATTGCAGTATAGGTCATTTGCCTGAATGAGACAAAGCAATTTTGTTGAATAGTGTAGGCCTACAGTTCGACCTTGCCGCTGTTTTGTGTGGTTAAGTGATTTCAGTGGTCGATTGTCCATCTTTTGTTGTTGTTAGTGTTGTTGGCGTTCAACCTTGTGTGTGTGTGTGTGTGTGTGTGTGTGTGGCGGGCGGGGGTGGCGTTCGGGGTTACGCTGGCTGAACAGCGAAGAAGTCAGCCAATGAAATCACAATTCCTTTTCGGTAATTCCAAGACACTTACAACCTGCATGCATACCAGCATTTATTAGACTTCGTGACCTCTGTTATTGCATCTAGAATAAAACACTCCAGGAATGTCGAGGAAATGGGACACACATTCATCATCATCTCCACAAATTCATCACCGTCATTCCATCACACCCTAATAAGCAAGCAAACATTAAACCAGGATTTTTTTTTGAACACTTGGTGGTGAGAACACCACAGAATAATGGACTGTGGTGTGTCTCTATCTGACACAGGGAGCACAGACACAGTCAGCCGTGTCTCCCTGATGAGTCCGATCCAGAGGCCGAAAGGCTTAGGAGCCGGCAATATTAATAAATCTGCCTTCAGGAGGGATTACAATGTTCGCGCTCAAGCAGCTAGTGAAGTTTTTCATATTTACAATATATTTTCTTAATTCTATTTTCCTGCTTTCTTCATCTTAACACCCCCACCCCCACCCCCCCCCCCTTCTTTTTTTCTTTAAGTTCAAATCTTAGCCAAGTCTTTACTATAAATGACGGAAGAATTGTTATCCTGCACTTGTTTCCCCACTACTTAATTGTTCAGCATTAAATCAAGGTAGGTTATACCTAATCTGACCTCAACGGGCTATACATTGACAGTAGATAACACATGTCAGTGTGTGTGGCGTGTTTGTTGGACAAAAGCTAAGAAAGCCTAGCAGATAAGCGACGAGGCCGCTAACACAATCACGTTGACTGGTCTAAAGGTGCTGATTCACTGCTGCTGCACACCACTGTACCACACTGTCCACTATCAGAGCACCTGACAGGAAATGACGTCACGTCATTGTGCACCAGAGTCTAATATCCAACAATGATATCCACTTGTCCCCTTTCTCCTTCGACAAAAGCGGTACAACCACCAACCAACTTGGATTTTTCTCATGCATCCTTGGTCTCTCTTGCCTGGGTTTTAAACATGGTGGGCATTTCAATCACGCGGGATTTTGGCATCGAGTGTCACAGTGTCCATTTTGACTTCAAGGACAACACTTTACTTAAACCATAGATACATATCTATGCTTAAACACAACAATCACAGCCTTCAGAAAGGGTGCCTCGAGCTCTCTTCACACGAGTGTGTGCGTGCGTGCGCGCATGCTTGTGTGTGTGTTTGGGTTTTTTTTTGTTTCATCATTATCGCCAAGACGGCCCCAAGTGCCCTTTAATTCTGCATATTGCCATCACTAATCATAAAATGACTGATGTCAAATGATCTGTCAGAAACGTCCATAGTAAAAACGAATGTCATTAAACATGTAACTGTAAAGATCCCTGGCTTTTCATCCTTGAGTCCAGTTTCTTGCCATTCGGTTAAAAGGAAAATACACAAATAGCATACACAGCTTGCCAAATAAAAAGCTTAGACAAAAACAGCCACAAGGTAAGCAAATATGATAAGTCTTTTGTACATACAAAGCTTCAACAAGAACAGGTACAAGGCAAATGTAATTCATACCTCCCATGTGTCGCACTATAAAACCCTAAATCATCAAGTGCAGACAGAGAGAGAGAGAGAGACAAAACGTATTTTCAAAAAAAAGCCTTATTGGTGAACACATCAAGAAGACAGAAATAAACAGGTCACGTGAGGGGTGCCATGCTGAAGCAAATAGAATAATGAGAAGAAAAAAAAACCTTCTGACTCAAAACATCCACAAAGTGTGCCCACGTTATTTACAACTGAAATTTGTTGCAGGCATTTTGTAGTCTACAGTAAATGGAGCAGGAGCAGAGAGGGGGACAGGAGGAAGAGGAGGCATTGGTGGGCGACAGACTGATGTTCCAGATCAGCGTGATAAGATGAAACATTAGTTCCCACTTCTCATCGTCGTCAGAAAATCAGTGCTGTGCCCCCCCCCCCCCCCCCCCCCCCCCCCCCCCCCCCCTTTTAAATGTCGTTCAAAACACTTGCGTTCGTATCATGTGCATTACAATGTGCTGTGGTATACAATGACATGACAGTGTGTCAGCCCCTTTAACCAGGAATGTGGTCTGCTCTGGCTGGACCGTCTATTAAAGGTGTGGTGTGACGACGTTGGAATTTCGTCCTCACGTGCACCACTGTTTGTTTGTGTGTGTGTGTGTGTGTGTGTGTGTGATGATGTGAAAAATCCATTCCTCTCTCTCGGTCTCACTTCCCCTGTTGTATTTTTCACTGGATCCTTGAACTCCTCCACTTTCTGCACATCATTCTGTCCTTCACTGCAGTTCTAGATGCTGTCTGTCTTTCTGTCCATAGCCCCCCCCCCCCCCCCCCCCCCTGTCTCTCTCTCTCTCTCTCTCTCTCTCTCTCTCTCTCTCTCTCTCTCTCTCTCTCTCTCTCTCTCTTGCTCTCTCTCTCTCTCCCATCTTCTGTCATCTCTGTCCTCTCTCCTGTATCCCCCCTCTCCCCTTGCATTTTCTTTCTGGAACACCTCTCTTTTTCAGTTTTGGCATCATTTTGTTTTTTTTCATTGATTTTGTTAGTATATATTTCTCATCATCTCTTTCACTGCCTATCACTGCTGCTCTCTTCTGGCATCATTCAGTGTTACCCTCCACTGTCCTGTGTGTGTCCTGTCACTGCTGTCTCCTGTCTGGCATCATCATCAGTGTTACCCTCCACTGTCCTGTCACTGCTGTGTCTTCTGGCATCATTCAGTGTTACCCTCCACTGTCCTGTCACTGCTCTCTTCTGGCATCATCCAGTGTTACCCTCCACTGTCCTGTCACTGCTCTCTTCTGGCATCATTCAGTGTTACCCTCCACTGTCCTGTCACTGCGGTCTTCTGGCATCATTCAGTGTTACCCTCCACTGTCCTGTCACTGCTCTCTTCTGGCATCACAGTCAGCACTGTTCACAACGCTTGGCTGGAGAGGTGGCTTTTCACCTTTGCTTTGACACCAGGTAAGGTGGGCTGGTTCTGAGAAGTGGGGGGCAGTGAGTTCCGAAGAAACAAGCAAAGCTGAAGGAACACTAAGCAAACGGTTTCAAATTTCACTTTGGTATCTTCAAGAGTTTCTGAATGGATGAGCGGAGAGTACATGACAACTGGTATGTGCAGAGCTTAGGCAAGTATGATGGAAGAGAACCGTTTAGAGGAGGGAAAAAAAGAAGTTCACTGCTGTCTTTGGCATCATTCAGCGAGGGAAAAAAAGAAGTGTCACTGCTGTCTTCTGGCATCATTCAGTGTTACCCTCCACTGTCCTGTCACTGCTCTAAGCAAACGCCTTCTTCCTTGAGCTGAACTCAGGAGCAATCTGAAGCGATCAAAGCTAAGTGCACTTTCGTTATTTTGTTCGTCTTTGTTTCACCTGACGAAGACCTATGAGGTCGAAACGCGTTGTGTGTTGTTTTGTGACTCGTTTGTCCACGTTTCTCTGGGTGGTTCGCTGACATCTATTTAAGATTTGTTAAAAAGAAGAAAGAAGAAGAAGAAGAAGAGAAAAAAGCCAAGGGCAAGAGTCCCCAGCTTGTATTTGATAACGAAATTGAACTGGCAGCCAGAAAAACTCCCTCAGCAGTGGGATCATGAGATGTTTGCTTTTTAAGGACGAGTCGCTGTGTGTTGTTTTGAATTCGCTGGAGCAGGGAAATGTGTGTTCTGCTGGCAAACCTTAGGGTACTGAATGACGAAAACCAAGCCGAGAAGTAATGAGCGATGAACTGACAAGTCTCGCTGTTTTAACAGTACGGGCAAAGCACCCAATTCCGCACGCTTGCTAGCGATTCGTAGCCAATAAGTTGAATAACACAGTAACCTAGCTCACTGGTTGCAACCTGCTTCAATTCTGCATTTCTGTAACACTTCTAGACCTCAACAGACAAAGCTGTGATCATTGACAGGCTTCAAGAAGAGGGACCTGACTTATGAAAGAATGTGTCAGAATACACAGGTTTGAAAGATGTAATAAGAACCTTTGCTCATACTCATTAAAAGGAAAAAGATTGACATGCGTTTCGATTAGGACCTATAAAGTGTTCAACGAACTTGATGACATGATGATGATAAACAAGGTTTTTCATACAGCATGCTAAAATGTTTGTTGTCGTTGTTGTCGTACCCTGGCTAAAAGACTCCTGGGATCATCCGAACAGCCGAAGCACTTGAACACTGTGGTACATATGCATCAGCTAGGGATGAGAACTTTACGTGTGTGACCGTTTTTGATTACCCCTCCACGTGGGCAGCCACACTCCGACTTCGGGGCATTTTGGAGACTGGTGGTGTTTATTGCTAGGAGTTTGTCACGACTGAAGACAATCCCCATATAACTATGCAGAGCATAACAACATTTTGATGTAGCCTTGGTGTTCTAGCCTATGTCAATTGGTCTGACACAACCTTAAACCAAGGCGAAGTATGCTACAATAAAACCAGAAGTTATAATTATAATAAATCTAATGGGCCATGTAACGCTAATAAGGGGCAAAAAAAAAAACCTCACTTGTGAACGGAATTTCTCTGTATGAAATATCCAGCCTGTTCACTTCAACGTGTACCAAACTGGCATACGAACACATTCCAAAACCTTGTGGACGATGATCCAACGTGAGGTGAATTGATCTTTTAATTTGGAAATCACCAGAACTTACTATGAGCAAACTCATCTTCAGCGTGTAGGCCTATGTGTGAATATATTGTAGGAGACTACATTAAGGTCGCAATGACATGGTTGAGTAGCCAGCCCCCATGCTAAGACTACCACCACTGCTACTGACCGTGGTAGTTGACCACAGAAACACACGTATTGGACTCTCGTGCAGAAAAAATTCAATGTGTTTTCAAACCGAGATCTTAGTTCGCACCAGAGACACACACACACACACACACACACACACACACACACCAAATAAGTTTTCATATTACCAGGTCTCACCTTTGATATCGTTTCGGTCAAAGCATGTGTCTGAATGTTAAACCCCAAAAATGACCATTCCTGTCGACAGGCCTGGTAGTCATTTTGTTGTCCTGTTAGTTTACATCACATGAGCCTTCATGTTTCCGCCATGTTGTTCCAATCTATGGCGTCGGTGGATTAACATGACGTCACAGTTTTGTTGCGTTTTCACCAAACTTGTGTTTATTTAGATCTGAGGTTTAGATCTGACCTCTCTCTCTGTCTCTCTCTCTCCACACACAAACATCCACGAACACACACACACACACACACACACACACACACACACATAATAGAGAGAGAGAGAGAGAGAGAGAGAGAGAGATCTCTCTCTCTCTCTCTCTCTCTCTCTCCCCAAGTAGATTCTTTCCCACCTAATATTCAAGATCTCTTGTTCAAAATCTATCAAATTGTTGTTTATTCTGACGTCTTTGTGGTTTGTTGTCACTAAAAAAGGTAACTTTGTGTACTTCGTATGTTCCGTCTGCTTTGCTGGCCAAGACCTTTTCTTTTCCTACTGGGCAACATCATGCTTTCTGGTGTATTGTTCAAAGCGCTCTACTGTGTTTAACACCAGGCTGAATTAATGTTTTGGTATCTACGTGCTACATTAACTAATACAAAGTGAGGTATGTACAGCTACTTTATGACTGGGTTCGGTCGAATATATAAACTAGTGAACTCTCTTACAAGAGTACACGGAGTTTTGTTACTATTGTGAAAGGTAATTTCACCAGGGGGGGGGGGGGGGGGGGGGGGGGGGGGGGGGGGGGGGGGGGGGGGGGGGGGGGGGGGGGGGGGGGGGGGGGGGGGGGGGGGGGGGGGGTGGGGGGGGGGGGTGGGGGGGGGGGGGGGGGGGGGGGGGGGGGGGGGGGGGGGGGGGGGGGGGGGGGGGGGGGGGGTATACAAGAATGACAAATGGAAAACGAGTTGGGCTTTTTTTCCACGGAAAGTAAAATGGAGCCTAAAATTAATTCCTGAAAGTCCAAAAGCTCTCTCAAAATGTCATATCTACTATGATTTTGTTTTTAACAAAAGGTAGTTTAATCTTAAATAAATGTCAGCGAACCGCCCAGAGAGACGTGGACAAACGAGTCACAAGACAAAACACAACGCGTTTCGACCTCTTAGGTCTTCCTCAGGTGAAACAAAAACGAATAAAATAACAAAAATGCACTTAGCAATTCACCTGAGGAAGACCTAAGAGGTCGAAACGCGTTGTGTTTTGTCTTGTGACTCGTTTTGTCCACGTTTCTCTTTGGGCGGTTCGCTGATATTTATTTAAGATTTGTTTAGATTTCCGCCTGCAGTCGTTTCACACTTTGCAACTAAAAGGTAGTTTAGTTTCCATTAAATCGAAGCTTGGGAGAGAGAGAGAGAGAGAGAGAGAGAGAGAGAGAGAGAGAGAGAGAGGCAGACAGACAGACGCGCACATGGAGGATGGGGGTGAAAGGGGGAGACAAGACAATACAAGACAAGACAAAATTCTTTATTTACGAGGATAGTAGATAAGCACTGATGTACTTTTTTTTTTACAAGAGAGAGAGAGAGAGAGAGAGAGGATGGAGGAGAGAGAGAGAAGGAGAACACAGAAACTGAAGGTAGTAATTAAGCATAAAATGTAATAATTTGAAATGGAAATGAACTAAAACGTACAACAATTAGTATGTATAAAACAAAGACAGTAAACAATAAAATATGACAAAGTATGTACAGAATTCGGAACACACACACGCAAGTTCGCAGAGAGAGAGAGAGAGAGACAGACAGACAGACAGACAGACAGACAGACATGGAGGCAGAGACAGAGACACAGAGAGAGAGACGCAAAAGCGAAAGGAGTGCAGGGAACGGCGATAGAGAGGAAGAGAGGAAGAAAGAGGCGAGAGTGGGTGCGGGAAAGAGCATGTTTAGAACAATCTAACAATTAAAACACACCAAGGAGATGTAAGACAATCGATTTTGAAGCACCAGGGAAAAAAAGAAAATAAAGCATAAATGGAGGAGGGGGGGGGGGGGGCATAATGATAGCCCAGTCACCACGGGTAGGGGGGGGGGGGGGTCATGTAGATAATATATCAGGTCATTCCAGGAGAACCATGAGAGAGAGAGAGAGAGAGAGAGAGAGAAGAGAGAGAGAGTCGCATGAGAATAAAAGCATGACGACATAATGACAAGAGGGCAGCAGGTAGTAGGAAACACACACACACACACACACACACACACACACACACACACACACACACACGCGCGCGCGCGCGCGCGCGCCCCGGAACACAGAGAGAGAGAGAGACAGACAGAGAGACAAACAGATGCCTGATCACAGTCATTCTCGATAAGAGTTATCTACGCAGATATGTTTCGTCTCCCCTGGGTTGATGTGCACAGTTATCTCCAATGACCGACCTGACTTACTCATTATCACTGATCGTGGATCCACGTGTTGTGTGCAGTCGACACCGGCTTTTCCCTGTGGATAACGTCTCTTCCCTGCAAGTGACGCTTTTACAGTCGATACCGGCTTTTCCTTTGGGATAACGTCTTTCCCTGCAAGTGACGCTTTTACAATCGATACCGGCTTTTCCCTGTCAGTCAAGTCAAGTCAAGTCAAGTCAAGTAAACTTTATTATCTCAATTTGAGAATTAATTTGTGGTCACACACATTCACAGCAAATAAACAATAATTTAGCCACATTACCCCATTTTCTCACATATGACATACATTCATATAGAGGAATTTGGATTTCAATTAAACATCTTCTCGGTTCATGAAATCAATGGACAGGGGAATAAAACTTTGTTTAAATCTGACACTTCTGCATTTAACCGATCGATATCTTCGTCCTGACTGAAGAAGGTCATACTGATTTGCAAGAACGTGGGTCTGGTCACACGTAATCTTCTTCGCTTTACAAACAACACGGCACCTGTATAGCTCACTCAGACTTTTTTGTCTCTCACCAACGATTTTTCCTCCCACGTTCACCACTTTCTCAAGCACATTTCTGCTCTTCACAGTCAACCCACATACCAACACATAATGAGAAAGTTAGAACAGATTCCAAGAAGCATGAATAAAATGTCCGAAGAATGTCAGTATTCACATGAAATGATCGCAGCTTGCGAAGACAATATAATCTGGTTTGACATTTTTTGTGGACATACTCAACATGGGATTTAAAATTCAGCTTATTATCTATAAAAGTTCCTAAATATTTGTATGATTCAACACGTTCTACTTCAGCACCTTTGATAAAAAGTGGTGGTACAGCTTTTGGATTCTTTCTAAAATCAATCAACATTTCTTTCGTTTTTGTTACATTCAGATCAAGATAGTTATGATCGCACCAGTCAACAAATCTTTGAACCTCCTTGAAGTAAACAGAATCAGAGTTGGAAAGATCCACAAGTGCTGAGTCATCTGAATTTAATGTACAAAGTTGAATCACTTCCTGAATAATCATTTGTGTACAGAGTAAAAAGCACTGGTGATAAAACAGTACCCTGGGGTGCGCCAGTTGAAATGACTCTGGAAGACGAAACAACACTTTGATATCGAACAGACTGTGTCCTCTGTGTAAGAAAATCAATTATCCAAAGAATGAGCTTGTTACCCACATTTATGTTAATGAGTTTCTTTGCCATCAGATGTGGTTGTATGGTGTTGAATGCTGATGAGAAATCAATAAAGAGAATGCGTACAAAGGAGGCAGGTTTTTCGAGGTGTGAAAAAGCATGATGGAGAAGTGTGAGTGTGGCATCATCTGTTGATCTGTTCTGTTGGTATGCAAACTGAAACGGGTCTTGGTACTGTGTAGTATCTTTTAAAACATAACCGAGGACAATTCTTTCAAGACATTTCATTGCAACAGATGTGAGGGCAACTGGTCGGTAATCATTTAAACGTCTCTTCCCTGCAAGGACGCTTTTACAGTCGATACCGGTGTAACAGCCCATTCTTACATCCCTCTGGAACTTACCGCGTGGTAAGTCTGGGCTAGCCTGCTTTTACCCCCGCGGTCATTCCAGAACTAGCTGGAACTCCCCCCCCCCCCCCCCCCCCCCCCTAGTTGGAAACTGACCCCTCCCCCCCCCCCCCCCCCCCCCCCCCCCCCCGTCATCTAATTGTACAAGGTACACAGGCACTCAGAAGACACTAGTTAGCTGTAAAAATACTTAAAATCTTTGATATACAATAAAGTGACCAATAGTCAGTGACACTGACTGCTGGTTGTGTGAATTGCACAAGGTATACAAAACACTCATGAGACACTGATAAACTGTTTAAAATAATCGAAATATCTCATTTACGTCATAGCGACCAGTGGTCAGTAACACTGACCACCAGTCGTCTGCATTGCACAAGGTACACAGGTACTCGGGAGACTATAATTAGCCGTGAAATAGTTAAAATCTCCGATTTACGTCATAATGACCAGTGGTCAGTGGCACTACCACAAGTAATCTACATCGTACAAGGTACAAATGCACTCGGGAAACACTAACTAGCTGTTAAATAGTAAAAATCTCTCCGATTTATGTCATAATGACCAGTGGTCAGTGGCACTGACCACTAGTCATCTGCATTGTACAAGCTAAGGTACACAGGCACTCAAGAGACTAAATAGCTGTACAATAGTTAACAGAGGCAAACCGGAGTGAAACAACAACGGTACTTGTTCACAACGACACGTGGTCACAACGACATT